>CAJHQQ010000621.1:0-163417 GCA_905132885.1 Moricandia moricandioides | reverse complement strand
TTTGATCTGCACTAATATATTAATATTTTTTCATTTTATAGATGCATAATGTAACATTATAATAATTTTAAATATATAATTTACATTTAGGTGTTATGTAAATTTTTCTTTAACATCATAATAAGTAAACTTTACTAAGGATACTAAACCAAACCAAACCGGGCCGAAAGATTTTGTCCCAAAGTTCAATTTCGTTATCCTTCTTCTTCCTTTCCTCTCAGAGGTGCTCGCATCAATGGCGTCTCAGCTTCTCTCTGTTCCTCCTTTCTCCCTCCTCCCGAAAGTCTCACCCTTTCATGCTCCCCTCTTATCAACACCACACAAGCTTACTCTCTTTCACTCTACTACTTGTTCGTCTCTCCAATCCTCCTCCACTTCTCGGATTACTAACCTCCAAGCCGTCACCAACACTTTCTCTGAAACCGAAAGCAAAGCTCCCACTGAAACAACTGCTTTAACTCTACGAAACATCTGCCAAGGCTTTGTCCCAGAACACATCTTACACAGGCAAGCTCTGTTTTCATTTTTCCGGTGAAAATTTGATTCGAGAAGTCAATAAAGTTCGAAACTTTTGAACTGGGTTTTGCTAGAATGGACGAGATTGGGTTTGTGTTTCCCACGGATATTCAAAGAGATGCTCTTCCTACTTTGTTCACTGGCCGTGATTGCATCCTCCATGCCCAAGTCTCTTCCTTTATATCCATTCTCTGTTTTGTTACTGTCAGGACACGAGTTTATGCTGGTCTGTTTTTGTTGATTTAGACAGGTTCAGGCAAGACATTGACTTACCTGTTGCTTATACTCTCTCTTATTAATCCTCAACGATCTTCTGTGCAAGCTGTGGTTGTTGTTCCCACTCGGGAGCTCGGTATGCAAGTAAGAGTATTGGCCTTGGTTTTGTATCTTTACATTGACTTTTAGGATTCTTATATGACATTCTTGCTTGTTTTGGGTTTAAGGTTACAAAAGTTGCTCGAATGTTGGCTGCAAAATCAACTGATGTTGAGGTGAAAGGATGTACAGTTATGGCTCTCTTAGATGGAGGGATGCTAAGAAGGCACAAAAGCTGGCTTAAGGTTTGGACTGAAAAGCCTTCGTGAATTATCTCAGTCACTTTTTTCTTGTGAGTTTAACTCTCTTTTTCTTTCAGGCTGAGCCACCAGCAATTGTGGTCGCTACTGTAGCAAGTTTGTGCCACATGCTTGAAAAGCACATACTTAGACTTGATTCGGTGAAAGTTCTTGTTGTGGATGAGGTAAACACACACACATCTTTCTCAGCTTATTCTCCATAGGAAATGAGAGATGCTGTTCTGCACATTGAACATCATGCTGAGAATATTTGCTGTCACTTGGTAGGTTGATTTCTTATTCTACTCATCTAAACAAGTCGGTTCTGTACGGAAGCTTCTGACTTCATTTTCTTCATGCGATAAACGTCAGACAGTTTTTGCCAGTGCTTCCATTCCCCAGCATAAACATTTTGTTCATGACTGTATACAGCAAAAGTGGACAAAGGTTTGCTTATTAATAATTTGGGCTACTGTTAGATACTAGCCGCCTGACTCTATATTTCTGCAGAGGGATGTTGTTCATATTCATGTTAGCGCAGTCATGCCCATGCCTTTGTGCCTTCTTCACAAATTTGTAGTAAGATCTACTTGTTCAACTTCTTTTGTCATGATATGCAACTGTTAGTTACATCTGATCTGACAGGTGTGTGGGAAGAAAAACAAGCATCAAATACTGCTTGCCTTGTTAGAGTCTGATGCACCTGAATCAGCTATTATTTTTGTCGGGGAGCAGGTTCTGAAAACCTCTATATATCTCCTGACTTCACCTAATCTAGACCATGTAACACTCTTTTATGTTTCTTCTTTGCAGTCTGAGAAGTCAAAAAAGGCTGGAAATGATCCGTCTACAACTCTACTTATTGAGTTTCTTAAAACTTCATATAATGGCTCTCTGGAGATCCTCCTACTAGAGGAAGACATGAATTTCAATTCACGAGCAGCTTCATTAACAGTACGTGGTTCTGTTTTCCTCGGATGCTTACTCTTTGTTACTAACCTTTTTTTCGATATCTCATAGGGAATCCGGCAAGGAGGAGGGTTTCTTCTTGTTTCTACTGATATTGCAGCAAGAGGGATTGATCTACCAGAAACAACTCACATCTTCAACTTTGATCTCCCACAAACAGCTACAGATTATCTTCACCGAGCTGGAAGAGCTGGCCGAAAACCTTTTTCGGATAGGAAGTGCATTGTTACCAACCTGATCACCTCAGAGGAAAGATTTGTCTTACAAAGATTCGAAAATGAACTAATGTTCAGCTGCGAGGAACTGATGTTGTAGGTACATACAGTATTGAATTTTCCTGTACATAAACTTCACATCTTTTTCTTTGTTTCCTCCATTTTTGGTGAATCAAAACATCATCAGCTTAATGCAACTTGATTAGTTACATGGAATTTGATTATATGAGATGTGTCATCATCATCAAATAAATTGCTTTATTAATATAGTTTTAACTTTTTTCCTACCTTCAACTTAACATTACTGCCTAATCTTGATCTAATTCCACACAATGCTGTGCTCAGTTAAGAAATTGGTAAGAAGCTTCCATGAGAGATGATGGAATCAATAAGCTTCACATGGAATGAACTTAAGAGTTAGTCCTGAAAAAGCCAAAACCGAAATACATAAACAAGAAAGACTATGATGCCTGGTTGTACTGACCTTAGAGCCGTCTATCTTTGATGGTGGCAGGTTTCTCCTTGATGTGTATATTGGTTTCTCTGCCTCGTGGATACTGAATGCCCGGTGGCTAAAAGGTATAGATATGTAGACGTAAGTGATATAAAAATGAGTTTATATAAGCAAATATTATCCTTACATGCTCAGTGAGGTCGAGATTTGCGTCAAAGAAAGATCTTATCGTTCCTTATAAGACCAAAATCTGAGGCACGTCTACCATGTAACATAGAAAGAGACTATAAGAAATCATGTTGTTGACTCTTTTGCATTCACCTGTCATCTATTGGTATGCAAGAAATGCTTATATCTGCACCGCTTTGCCGATGATCCTGCAGATGAGTTCTCTTAGAGTAAGTAACTCTTGGTGAAGGACATGTGATCAAGTCATCTTGTCTCACCTGTACAAAATCCATATAATCCATCCTGTAAAGGTGATGTCCAGAGAGGATCAACACATCCTCAATCTCCTTGCTTCTTGCATCCTATGAAAATAAATGTTGAATCCTTTGTTTTCCATGTGAAGATAAGCTATTTGAAGTCTGGTTTCTACCTCAAATAGCCAATGGAATTGCCGAACCGCATCTGCTGTACCTTGGAACCAACTTTTACCCGTTTCTCCTGGTGTTTGAGTGGCTGCAAGAGCCTGAATATTTTTCAAAAGAATTGCCTCAGATGCGTTGACCAAGTTTGGTTGATGAAGAAAGCATATCAAACCTCAACAAAGCCATCTCCAAAAACTCCATTGGAGTTGTAAGCACGAGCTAGATGCCTGTTCAATGAAGCTGAGTTATATTGTGTGAGTATGTAGACTTCGTTGATGCAGTTGCTCATCGGTACATCTATCAACCTATAGGCTCCCCCGTTAGGGACCTGCACGTATATTCCAAATTAACTATACTTTGTTCTGCAAACATTGGAAACTTTGCAACTAACAGCAGGCTTAGCTCGACGCTTTGTGAGAGGAAAGAGTCGAGTTCCTGCTCCACCTCCAAGAATAATGGAAGCGACTGTCCTTGGATCCCTTATCTCAGACTCAATTTCTTGTACCTGAAGTGTGTTGACATAAACAAACGTAATGCAGGGCACTTTTTGATGAGCTAAGAGATCAAAGAATAAGATGCAGAAGCACAAAGGTTGATGCTCTTTTACCTTACTCTCTGCAGCTACACTGGTTAAAGACATTTGAATTATCTTCTGAGAGAAGTTTGTAGAAGAAGATCGAAGCTGAGCCAACTTGAGCTTCTTCCCCATGAGCTCCCCATTGCAGAAGCTGCCTAGCTTAATGTGCCTGGTGTAGCCCAAGGAGCCCCGTAGGCAGCTCTGGGCATAGAAGGAGATTCTGCAGTCAGCAGAGACAACCATTTTCGCTGGAACTATTGGCTCTTGAAGAGTTTTGAAGACAAGTGTAGATAAAAGAGAGTTGCATGGACTAGCATCAACCACCAGTTATTTGTTTTGTGTCTAGATTTTAAGACATGTATCTTTGTCTTGACATGTTTCACATTGGCATATTCTACTGGAGACTTATGTCAAGGAAACAAAAATATATATTTTTCATAGACTAAAATCATTTTAATTAATGGGTCAAATACTCAAATGCAATGAATGTGTATTTAAATTTTTCATCTTCATCCATCTTAACATAAGTCAATGATCCAATATTTTAAAAAATAAATAAATATGAACAGCATTTTTGATAGGTTATAAGAAAATATGACCAAACTTTTACAATATTTGTTTATCAAAGTTATATATTAAGTACAAGTTTGATACATATAGTCTGTATCACGTATAAACTATATGATCTATATCAATTTTCATAATTTTAATCTAACATTTGAGTACTAAAAAGGAAAAAAAACTCTTTTAAACGAGAATATTTGCTGAGTTAATTAATGTGTCTACGTCGCAACATGGACATGAGGAACAAATAAAAAAAAAAGACCGAGACAACGACTCTGAAGAATAAAAGCAAAAGAAACTAAGAGATAAGAGTCATAGAGATAAGATCACTAAACCTAACAACTTTAACACCAAACCACAACGCTGATTGTCTAGCAGACGAAATAGCAGACCAGTTCAAGAAACAACCATGCCCAAACACCAATAACGTCTCAGCTTCAGTCCCTGGATCAGAACCTCAGTTCCCAAACTACTCTAAGCTCCTCAAAAAATGTGATCTCAACGTAACCGTAATGAAAGACAGTGTTATACTGCCAGCTTGCGTTTCTAACATTGATCAAAGTCTTGTATTGACCAATTTGACAAAGTCAGACTACTTGAAAAACTTGAATGATTACAAGTTTACTGGGATTGGTATTGGTTCTGATGACAACTGGGTTGTTGTTGTCCTTACTACAAAGACACCGGAAGGTAGATTTTCTCCGGCTGTTACTTACCATTATGCAGGAGGTTTCACATTAAGCATTAATGGTTTTGTTAACCTTTTTCTTCTCTTTTGTTTCTTCATGTTTTGAGTTTGATGGTTGGTTTGTTTCCAGTGCCGTACGAAGAGATATAGGGGCCTGAGGCAAGATTAATTTTTTTTTATTATATAATTTTATGAATATTATATTTGAAATGAAATAAAAATAACTCAGTTTTTGGCACATATATTAAAAAATTAGAAAATAAAAAGTGATACACAAAGTTTAGTATGTTGAAATTTTTTGATTAATTTATTTTGGTTCTTTGGAAAATTTCACCAAATTATCACAGCATATAGATGTGTATAAAATGTGATGGAAATATTAAATAAGTAACACAAAAATGAAGGTTAAAAATTGTGTGTTAAAATGATGATACTTTTAAAAATATTAAAGTCTCTAAAACTTAGTTACTATATAAGACTTTTACATATTTTACATTTACTTATATTCAAAGAAAATGATAAAAAAAATCCAGATAATAATAAATAAAACATTTAAAGTCAACAGAAACTGCATCAATTTTTATTTCTATGATTTTTTTACTAAATCATCATAATTTGCATGGAATTAGAAGTTGATGACAAAAATTAAAATCTTTAGGATTTTAACTAAAACTGATTATAACAAAAAGTAAGTTTCAAATAAAAAAATAGATTTGAAGTTTGATAAAAATATAACTAGTATTATATTATATACAAAAAAAATTAGAAAATTTGGGGCCTTAAAATTTTTATATTATTTGGAGGTTCTAGGCAAATGCTTTTTTCACTTGAAGGTGTGCACGGCTCTGTTTGTTTCTCTTGTGGAATGGTCATCATCATCTTTGTCACTTTGTGGTTTCATTTACTTAAAAAATTGTGTACGTCTGATTAACTTAATTACACTGCCAAGTTTCTCATTCTTGACGAACTAGAGTGTGCTCATTTGATTGAACAATGCAGAAACTGTTGGACAACAAATCAACCATGATAAGTTTTAAAAAATTGTCAGAATTACTATATTTTTAATACTATTTTTCATTTTTAACTTAATCACTTTTACCCTCATCTAAAAAGAGAAAAAATACTTATAATTCTAAAGTAATTAATCTGAGACTTAAGATTTATATTTGACGGATAAGAAATAATTTTGAAATATAAAATTTCAGATTCTAATTAATCTAAGAAATTTTTGACTCTTAATAAACAAAATATTAAGAGTGTTTCAGATGAATATTGATACCCAATAATATGATAACTTATCCATTCAAAAACCAAAAAAGAAATAAAGAAATAAGAAAGATCACTAACACCGGAAGCCAAAACCATGTATATTACTATTTATAAATTACAAAAAAAAATCCAAACAAAAAAACAAAATTCAAATTAAACACCCTAAACCTTTAAAAGCTTCCCCACTGGTGACAAACCACCCAATCAAATTTCTCAATAATAAAATATTAGTTTAGTATAAACGAAGAGTAAAGTTTTCAAATTTGAAAATCCAACATGCTTTTTAGATGAAGTGATTATTAATATATATATTTTACTACTATTTGGTATACTAGCTTTTAACAATTTTCAGATCAGTTACAGTGTTTTAGATAATTGTCGTCTCGGTTTTCAAAATAAATAAACTTTTTTCAAAGAGATAATTTATAATTTGTCTGCGCGTGAGAGTGCGTGGCCATCAAAACTATTGGACAAGAAAGATACCCTAAAAAAACCGAACCAACTACTGTGAAGAAAGTCAAAGCTAAACGCAAAATAATACATAAAAAAGAGAGAAGAACCATCGCAAAAAACAGCAAATAATCTAAAGAACCTCCTCAAGCATCAATGGCGATCTCCAAGCTCCACCTACTCTTTCTTCTCTCACTTGTCAGTCTCTCCCTTCATCGTCCTGTTCTTTCCGACAACGGTAAGCAACTCTCTCTTTATCACAAAAATCTTCTTGAATATTTTAATCAACGTACCTCAACACTGTTGATCGTGATGTTGACTTTAGATCTTGTCCGAAAATAAATCATCTAACATGTTTAACTAGTTTGTACCTTCACTAGATCTCGATCATGGAAACCATAGTTCTTGAAATGACCATGACCATTGTATCATAGGTCCTGGTTTGAGTGACTACTAGGACGAAACTAATATTATATACTATGGTTTCGGGTATGGGAGAATTACGGGTTCAGCCCCGAACCGAACATCTTACTAGTTTAGTTCGAGTCAGGTTCTTGTTTCACCTGCAAGAAAATGATTGTGTGTGTGTTGTGTTGTGTCTTTGCAAGCAACAGATGAGGAAGACATTCTTCTTAAAGGCATCAACGACTACAGAACATCACTAAACCTAACAACACTTACACAAAACAACAACGCAGAATGTCTCGCGGACGAAATAGCTGATCAGTTCAAGAACCAACCATGCACAAACACGACCGGCCCTGCTTCAGTCCCTGGATCCCAACCTGGTTTCCCAGAGTTTCCTAAATTTCTCACCAAATGCCGCCTCAACGTTACTGCAACCAGAGACGGTGAGATCATGCCAGCTTGTGTTCCTAACCTTGATGCGAGCCTTGTCTTGTCTAATTTCACAAAGTCACGGTACAACAAGAACCTGAATGATTCTAAGTTCACCGGCATTGGTATTGCTTCTGATGATAATTGGATTGTGGTCATCCTCACTACAAACACAGCGGAGGGTGGCTACACTCCGGCCACCAAGGACAGTAACTCAGGAGCTTTTACTGTTGGAGTTAACGTTTCTTCGTGTTTGTTGGTTCTTCTCTTTTCTTTCTTCATGTTTTGAGTTTCTTTTCTTGAGTTTCTTTCATTGTCTTTGTTCTTTTGGGTGAAAATCTCATTGCCTTTGTGTGTGTCTCTCTCTATCATTTCGTTTTGATCAGCTTATTTGCATTGCCTTTGTTACTTCTTGTTACCTTTCTCTGTGGCAAGATTCTAAAACAAACAAGGGCTAGTCTTGTCTTGAAAGTTGAAACTAGTGTATGCTCAGGTATAAGTTTACATAAACCTTAACAAAGATTTGAAATACTTGTATTAGCTGGTTGAGATAACTTATACTCTTTTTATTTTGGTCAAAGAAATAATTTATACTCTATCCAAAAACATTAATTTAGAAATTATATAAAGATTGATTTCATTTCTAGTTAGTTCTACGCCGAGCTGCAGACAAAGAAATGGAAGCGTAAAAAGAGAATGTGAACATAGGCCCATACAAAATGAAGAAGATAAGCCCATAATCATTAGGCCCATTCATGAAAATTGTAATTGACCATCGAATACAAAAGACTATAAATTACTAATGTTGTACTTTGAATTTTTATTTATTTATAAAATTATTAATTTTACAAAAATTACTTTTTAAAAGATTTATCTATTTTAAAAAATATATACTTTATATAAAATAAGAAAAATAGTTGATTTTCTGTATATATTATTTAAATTTGATTTTATATTGTTTGGTTATACTATTTTGTGTACACAAAATATGTTTTGTAGAATTTAAATATAGTTTTAGATATAATTTTACTGACATCATCAAAATATATTGAAGTATTTAGAAAAAAATAGAGATGAACTTCACTGTGAATGTAAAACAAATTAAATAGTTTAATGTTTTGTTTGTACTTATACAAATTATATATATATAATATTAATTTATGATTGTAATAGGACTATGTATTTACATATAATTTTTTTTAAAAATATTATCTTATTATTTTATCGATTTGTATCATATTTTGAACCGGCTAAACTCATGAACGGATAAATTTATTATTTTAGCGTGTTTATTGATTTTTCGAACACTTATAGAGTTTATATTGTATTATCCCTTATATATTAATCTAAGAAAATTATAACATATGAAAATAACATATGTCATCATTATAATAATTATTAAAGTTTTAGAGAAACACGTTGGTTTATATAAACATATTCTATTTTTTTTGTCAACATATATAGACAAATTCTATACTTTTCATTAAAACATATTTAAAAGTTTACTAAAACTGTTAAAAATTTTAAAAAATTTGTCAGCAATGATTTAAAATTTTATTATAACAAAAACAAGTGATCATAAAAACATATTGTTAGGAATTCTCATTTAATTAGTATTCAGATTTTAAAATATATATTACTTAATGTTGTAATAGGTTTGTAAGAACCATTCGGAATCACTGATAATTTTTCGTTTACTCATGGTTATTCCTAAACTAAATTCATAATAAAATTTCCAGACTCCGTATGGTTTTAGTGACATAGATTTTTGAATTGAGATTTATTATATGAAACTGAAAAAGAGAGAGAAAAGTTGAAGGATTCTTTGTGCATACATATTATTTTTATTTTCATAAATTGTAAGGGTTTTTGACAAAAACTGACATAGTAAGTTAATATAGTAATATAAACATATGTTCGGATAAAATAATATTTATGTTTTTCATTTATAAAGTACTACAAATTAATACTAGCGTATTTTGGTCAATTATTGTTTTTTTACTATTAACTGGCCCACGTTCAATAGAGAGTCCTGAGTGAACATTTGATTCATCTCTTGCCAAAAAAAAAGAAAAAGAATAAGAAGAAGATAAATATTTTTAAATAACACAAAGGTAAAAACATTTAACACTTATCATAGTGCAGTTTGGTTGGTTGATAGTGGTGGATGGCGTCAAAGAAGAAACAGAGCTTAAAACAGAAACAAGAATATCTTCACTTTTTGAAGTGTTGATTTTGTCGAGATTTCTATAATCTATCTTTAGATTTTGTGCCTCCTTTTTTGTTGGATGTTCTTAGTGTGAGGGAGCGTTTTGATTGAGGGACTTGACTATTTTCAGAGATACAATGTTCAAAGAACAAGACAAGTGAAATTTTGCGTTTAGGATACATCTTTGAAACGTCACTTTCTTTTCACCATCTCTCATGTTATGACTGAAAAAAAACAATATCAAGAAGAGATTGAGAGCGAATCGTATCTACTTTTCTCACCCTCACTTTCTCAACTCCTTTTTGTAACAGTTTGCTTTCTTTTACCAATTAACATATTGAAAAGAAAAGTCTCATTAAGTTAAAAGAGAGATTTAGTGGATTACCCAAAAATTAACATACAATTGTGTTCAATAGTCTACAAAAACGCTATTTTCCATCTTAGACAGCGTTTAATTCGTTGCAGAGAATTACAAAGAAGTCAGAATCCTACAAATATACTAAAAGATAGCTTCATATTCCTTTTTTAAACTTACACCTACTCCATTTATGGTCCCAAATTTGCTAGATTTTTTTAGTGTTAAATATATTATTATCAGTTAATATATTTTAACAAATATAATATAAGAAGATTATTAGATATTATAACAGTATTGTTTTGGTAGATGATAGGATCGTCAACATAGGTTACAATTAACTGCAAGATCGCAACATCTCAGAAATCTACAATTCGTTCAAAATTTTAATATCAATGTTAAATTAATTGTAGTGGTTAACTTATTTGTTATGAATTGCACTTATGAAATAACCTTGTTTGTTATAGATACATAATTTGTTAGCTGATAAATGTTTTGTTAATTGATATATTGTTTACGATATTCTCTCTTAGATGATATTTGATACATCAAAATATCAAAACATGTAGTATATTAAAATAGTAATACACATTGATACACTCGTTTTCCTCTTACACTCTTACATTCTCATTCATCTTTCTTTCATTCTCTTTTTTTCATGTTTTTCATCTTGTCATTACCACCTTTTTTCATTTTTTTTTGAATCTTTTCCTTTACTCAATCATTGATATCAAAGTACGTGTCATCTAACAAAACATATACCGCATAGCAAATCATGTATCAGATAACAAATCATTTAACAAACAACATATTTACTCACACCAAGTAACAACTCATTTATCATCAAAACAAACCAAAAAAAAATATAAGTTGTCAAACCATTTACCAAAACATTTATCATCTACACTAATCATGTATCAATTAACGATAAGTATTTTGTAACATTATATCAATTATTTGTCAATCTTTGGTATCAAACTATGTATAAGATAGCAAAATATATATCATGTAATAAATTATGTATCAAATAACAAACAGTTTATCTAACAATTTATTAGCTTACAAACTGTCTATCAATCGATTTGTCTGCTAAAAACATATATATCACACAGTGTACAAGCTGACAACCTATTTACCAAATCATTTATCAGCTAAACAAATCATATACCGGTTAACGAAGAATCTTTTGAAACATTATACTAATCATTTAACAATTCTTTGGTATCAAACAATGTATTAACTCATAAATCATGTATCAACCCATTTTCCAGCTACAAACCAAGTATCAATTAATATACAAGCTGTCAAACCATTTATCATGATGAACACAAATTGTGTATCGATTAATGACATATCTTTTATACCAGCTAACAAAACTTGTAGCAGGTATCCAGTGTCGGCCTCATAAATATATGGGTCGGAAGCTAACACAAATATGAGTCGTTAAAATATATTGTCTATAAAAATTTAAAAAGAATTTTGTACCGAAGGTGTCGAACATGTAACCCTTAACCAAAATGACATGACCGTAACCCCTACACTAAAAGGAAAAACTAACAAAGTGGGTCAAAATTTATATATATTTATTATAGGTCAGAAGCTAGAGCTTCTAATGCTTCTTGCTAGAGCCACCTCTACAGGTATCAAATCATTTTCCAAATAACAAACGATTTATAAAACAGTATAACATATAACATATGTTAGACCAAAACAGTCAAGATTTTTATTTGTTAGTTGGTGAGGTGTAAATTTAATTAGCCATTCGTTTATTGGCATGGATGCCAATTTTCCCTTATGGTAAATTATACATGATTCTCATCTAGTCATTTGACATATAAGCAGAGTGACATTTTACATCTCTTACGATTTCAGAAGCCATTAATGAATCAGGCTCTTAGTAAAATGTTGAATTTTCGTGTTCAATTTAGAAGTTTAGCGACCTAGAAAGGATACTTCGTTCATATTAAACAAAGAACACTCGTATAAATCAATCTAGAATCCAATTTATAAAAAAAATAAACTCAATCTTTTCTGGATTGGCTCCTACATAAACATATTTACAGTGCATTAATCCAATATATAAGTACAAAGAAAAGGCTCTGCACTCTGAATGTGATGAATGACTTTCTTATATTCCTGACCAAGAATTATAATTTTTTTGACCATTTTGGATATCTTCAATTATATATATATATATATATATTCCTCTTTCTCTCTTATTACTGTCAGAAAATAATATGTGTGTCAGTGTGTATTCAAACGAAGTTGATCGTCACAGATGCACGCATTTAAGTATAGTATCTCTGTACTAGGGTTTGATCGTGTCAGAAAGAAAACAAAAATATACTATTTCAGTTGTTGAAAAATAGAAGGTAATATCATTGCAACATACACGTAGGGTTGCTAAAAATTGGTTATAAGAGAATTAAAACGTGTTAAAAACTTCACATTCTATTTTCGGTTTGTTCATTTTTTCTTTCTGTTGTCAGTTATTTCAAAAGTTTAGTTTGTTTTCCCCAAAATTTAGAAGCTTGCTTATAGTCTTGTATCCTTGTTCTGGCCGACAATTTTGGAGTATGCCCACAATATTTTTCTCCTTCCATAAAATATTTTCAATATCAAAACCTTTTCATAAATAGTTACAAAAACGCCATTAATCACGTTACAAAATCATTATATATTATTCTAGGGCAGAAGCAAATCCACCAATAGAGTACCAGCAAGGATTTGGTTTTGTCGCCATGTTGCCACTACTCACGATTCACGGATCCATCAGGTACACCCGCCAAATAAACATATCCATTTTGCAAAATTTTATGTTTCTCGTTAGTTCAAAATATATTTTTTAAACATTTAGGATGCAGTTTATTATAGATAACTCTTTTTAGTATTAGTTACCAAGCAGTACATTTTAAATTGTTAAGTATAGGGAAATTGTCTCACATTCTTACTATCACTTCTGATGTTTATCTTAATCACTTTTATCTTTATTTTTAAGAAGAAAAAAAAACTATTTCTAACCATAATATTAATTAATCTAAAAAAGTAGTGTTTAGAATTGAAGAATGGGATAAAAATATTTGTGAAAATATGTCTTTAATGTATATAAAGATGAATAATAATATCAATAATATGGTAAACATGAAAATTCTCTTTTAATTATTTCTTATACTGTAGCTGATGTCTTCATATAATCTCTCAACATAATAATTTAGGTGTTGCAATTAAATTCATAACTTAACCGGTTAACTGATTACAAATATATTAAAACTGTTTAATTATTCGGTCAAAGAGAGCGACAGAATAAAGAACCTAAAGGTAGCCTACATTCAAAGAACAAAAAGTTTCTATTTAAATAAATGAGTCCATTTGTTTTATAATTATAAAATAAAGAAAAACTTCTATTAAAAGAAGGGCAAAAAGATAATTCAAATGAGGTTGGACCCTTGTGAGGATAGAATAGAAAGTGAACGACGTCATGGTCGTAATAGTATATTAGACGTCCACATACTTAAAAGAATCACACACCAATCCTTTTGTTCAACTTAGCCACAAAGAAACCTGCCCAATTGCCACTTTTGAACCTAAATGCTCTCTCCACATTTTCAGAATGGACATAAAAGTTTAACCTAATTGAACCACACTAAAAAGACATTGCGTCACTAATCATATAGATGTGCTAAAGTGGGGTGGGAGAGAGCTAGATAATGAATTATTTAGATTATAACAAACCAGTTGATGGTGATTATTAGTTTTGATATTTCACGGGATTGCTTTAGTCATGTTTAAAGTTTGTGATCAAACTATGTAGTAATTTAGTGGGACTGTGATCAATATACTAGCAATAATCTGAGTTAACTTTCTGGAGATTTTAAGTTCGTTTCTAAGTATGTTTCGACTCTTTTTAAACACTTTGCGATTTTAATATATATATATATTTAATCAAGAGAAATATTTTAATATAGTCTAAAAAGTTTTCGTCACAAAAATAACATTTAAGAAAAAAATGACTAAAATATACTTTATTAAAGGTTATAAATATACATTTATACCTCTTGAGTCAACTAATTTGGACTTAGTTTTAGAATTATGGAGTGTAGTTTTGAAGATAATGTTCAAAATTAAAAAAAAAATTAAAATTTTCAAAACTAAAATTTTTATTTCAGTCATTTTTTTTTGAGAACCATTTTTATGACAAAAACTTAAAAATGACTATTCAAAAAAATCACCCTTTAATCAATCCAAAATGGGTGCCGGAACAGTGTGTACCGGAAAACAATTAATTTATGTTACAAGTGAAAAACTAAGTTCGAACAAAATGGTAATTACAAAACAACTAGGAAATGGTTTGGGGAAGAAGACAAAGGAAGCAGAGGCTGCCTGCTCCGGTGAACAATGTTGGCTATTAGGGATAAATATCCCACATCGAAAGTTGGAAAGGATCATTAGTAATATATAAGATAGATGGACAACTTCCTTTATCACCAATTGGTTTTAGGTTGGAAATTCATCTATCTTAACATGATATCATTGTCTGATCCAAACAATCCAACCTGATCCATTATAGATCCACCCAAAGTCGGTCCATCGATCATTTCCCAAATATTTTGAAATTGAGGTTCAAAGAGCCATCATCTCGAAATGGCGTATTAGGGACAAAAATCTCACATCGAAAGTTAGAAGAGATCCTTAGTAATATATAAGATAGATGAGTCACTCCACCTATCACCAATTGGTTTTAGGTTGGAAATTCATCTAGTTTAACATGATATCATTGTTTGATCTAAACAATCCAACCTGGCCAATTATAGATCCACCCAAAGTCGGTCCATCGATCCTTTCCCAAATATTCCGAAATTGAGGTTCAAAGATCCATCATCTCGAAAGGGCGTATTAGGGACAAAAATCTCACATCGAAAGTTAGAAGGGATCCTTAGTAATATATAAGATAGATGAGTCACTCCACCTATCACCAATTGGTTTTAGGTTGGAAGTCCATTTAGCTTAACAATGGCCTCTGCGTTTTCTATGATATTGCAAGTTGAGAGTGACGAATCCCAGCAAAGGATGCATCGCCAGAATCCATCGAAGAAACCGCCCACGCAGACAAAACGCCAAAATCAAACAAAACCAACTTCAACCCTACCCCGCGCTCCCCACTTTGGACATTCACTGCTCCACTAGTCTGAATAAACATGATTTCCTTCCTTGAGCATATAAGAGAAAAGAACCATACTGATGAGAAACCAAACGGTGGGAACCGCTTTCACAAAACCGATAGATCTGCCGACTCCGATAACTCTCTCGACAACGAAGACAAGATATTACTGACTTGCGATTTCTAATGACCCCGCCATCGTCCTCGATGGCGAGACCGTAGCATCAACCAAAGAGCCACCAGAGCTTAATATACTCTAGGGTTCCGTTGCTCCAGAGAATCACTCGATACACGGTAAAGAGAGAGAGTCGCTTCCAATACGGCGTCAAAAAAAATTGACCCTGTCATGAAGCGCTAGATCCAAATAGGGGAGACCCTAATGGCACCGGTGGAGGTGCTGAAGAACCTCAGGGTTACCACCCGGTGAAAACGAAGGCTACGAAGTTTTAGAAAAAAAAAGCGTTGGTGTATGTACATGGCCGGTCCTGGACAGAGCCGAATGAAACATTAGCGTTAGGCTCCAAAAATATTTGAAGAAAATTACATAGACATGAACCACAAAAAAAATTGGCTCCTAAATTTTTAAAGCAAAAATCCAGTTAAATTTTTTAATAAATTGTTTATAATATTTAAAATCTCATGACCGGTCCTACGCATGTGAGTGACTCGCCTCACAAAGGCAAACTTTTGCGTTTCTTTTCGACTATTTATTATACCAAAAGTATTGTAATTCAAATTATGTAACTAGCACAGCCAAATTTTTGACATAGATCTATATTATTGAAATTAAAGTACCAATGTAAATTGTTTGATAACATGGATATCAATATTTTAAAAAAATTAAAAAACATGAATAACAATATTAAAAAGGCTTTAAGCTAATTTATTTTTTATTAATTATATCTTATTTTACATAATATAAATTTTGTCTATTATTTACTAAACAATAAACATTTCAATATGATAAATAAATTATGAAAAATATATGATACATCTTCTAATTATATACACGTAATTAAATAATTACATTTACATCATACAACATAATTTGTAAATATAATAATATGCAGTTTGAAAATATAAAATATAGAATATTTAAATTAAAACGCATATATATATATATATATATAAACTAACACATTCACGGATCAAATTTATGTTAAAAAAATATATAAATAAACTAATATTTGCACAGCTGAGCATATCAAATTCTAGTAATTTTAATCATGCAATAACATTATCCAAATTAATGTTCAAAAACCCCAAGTGGATAGACGCGGATCCCATGCATACTGCTTTTCAAGAAAATGAACGTGAAAGGGAACTTTTATTCACGAACTTTTATATTCAATTAATCACACCGCTCAGTAGGGCTGGGATTATCCCAACTCAATCTGATTTTCGATCCGGATCTGCTATGAAATCTGGATAACCGGAGGAACCAAATCTGAATCTCGATAATAAAATATTAGACTGTCAATCAGGATATCCAGATTTAAATTTTTTATTAATAATTCTTTCAAAAATAGCACTATCTATATAAAATATTTTATATTTATTTTATTTTTATTTTTATAAAAGTATATATACATTTTATAAAAAAATTGTAATAGTATACATAGAAATAGTTAAAAATATTATATACATTTTATTTTAAAAATATTATTAATATTTTAATATATAATTTAATATTTTTTATTTATTCTAAAGATCCAAATCTTGATTCAAATATCTGCCGAATATTATAATTTTTAGAAGGATATTCGATAGCCGGATATCTGAAAACCCTAGATCGAGAAGAGAAAGTAAAAATATTGATCCACGAGATAAGAATTCGGATCATGATACCTTCGAATTCCTCGAATACCGTATCCGTCTCACCCCATCCATTCATAGTAATAATAAAAACAATAACCAAAAGAAAAAGAACTCTTACATATTAAAAAGGAAAATCTATCAAATAGTTTTTTTATGTTTTTTCACAAAAATAGTCTCAAAGAAAAAATGATTGAAATAGACTGTTAATTTTGTTTTTTTTTTTGTAAATTTTAAACTCCACCTCTAAAACTCTATCCCATATCTCTAAACTTACTATATCTCATATCTCTAAACTCTAAGTTTAAATTAGTTAATCTAATGAGTATAAATGTATATTTAAATTCTTTAATAAATTTTATTCTAGTCATGTTTTTTTTAAACTATTTTGATGACAAAAAATATTTTAATCTATTTTAGGGTATATTTAAAAAAAAAAATCATTTTTATTAAAAAGTTCAAAGCGACCAGTGTTCACGTGTCGCTCACCACATTTTCATTCTCTTTTTATATCGTATAAGAGTGAAAACGAGTGGCCACTTACACTATATAATTTCCGTTTATTAATTTGGAGACTTGTCAATTTTAAGCAAATATGGGTTTTTTTTTGTCAACAAGCAAATATGGTTTTAAAAATATTATTTGGGTTAACTACGTAAGCCTGATGATTATAAGAAAATAATTTATTAAATATAAATAGTATATTTTAAAATGAAAACGAAATTGTTATAAAAGTATCCATGTTGCCTACGGAAATTAAAAGTGATACTTAGAGCATCGCCAATGGTATATGATAATTGAGTCTCTCAACAAAGATAAATATTATGGTTTAATTATATAATTACATTTATTTATCTTTAAATAATTAGAGCAATTGGAGGTTGACACATGGAGAAAAAAATTCTCAAAGAGAGACAATGAGTTTTTATGACCAATCGATTCTTCCTTTTACTTTCTATTTTTTTTTTTTAAATCATGAGAGACTGGCAAACATAAACCCTTGCGCATGCTCTTAGCACCTTATTTGCGAAACATTTGTAATTGCATATATTTCTTATTATCTAGTCAAATAGAATAACATTTAGAAAAATATTTAAAATTTGCAAATATTTTTCAAATGCTCTTTGCTCAATACTTTTATAAAGATATTTTGGAAGAACATTAGCACTTAAATTATATAAGGTTTTGAAGATAATTTTATTTTAATTTATTTTAAAAATTTAAAAATATGTTTATATAAAAAATAAAGTCCTATTTTGAAACTTAAAAGTTACAATTAATATATTTAAAAAAATACTCATATTTCAAATTAAAAATCTAACTATATATAATTAAATAAGATATATTAATTTTAATAATAAAACTATAAAATAATTAAATATATATATTACAAATATAAATATATATTTTATCCTTTAGAAATAAATAGTTTATAAATTAAATAATAATTTTATATGAAATTTTTGCATAAGGATCATATAAAACTGTACCAGTCACTGTATTGATAAGTATAGTAGTGCAAATGCAAGGATAGAACTTTTGCAACATATTGATTTTATAACATATTGCCATTGCTTTATCATTAGCTTTAATAGTCAAGGTTTAAGTTTTAAATTTTTTTGAAATTGTTGTAATGATCATTTTTTGTTAACTTCTTCTTTAAAAAACTATGAATTTTATAGATATTTTTACTGAAAATGCAAGCAATTCATCAATGATGTAAGGATATGGAATTTTTTTTTGTCAAAGAAAAGGATATGCAGTTTTTTTTTTGGGAAATTGCACTCGGATATGCAGTTATATTATAAGAGTTTGTAATCGTTCAAAAGTGTAACTAGTCTTGCATGGGCTGTGATGACGTCGTTAGTGTACGGACCAACCTAGCTAATTATATTCTTTTCAATATTAAATTAAATGTTAATACTTTTATACATTAATACAGTTAAACTGATTATCTTTGAGAGCATACATATATTGACGGCAAAATATATCTCAAAGTTGAATAATTGCTAATCGCTATTATAAATATACTTTTGAAGAAAAATCACCCTTGCTATTATGTTATATATATATATGCTTTCGTTTTTCCTTCTTTAGTTTTGTGAAATATAAATAAATGTCATACCAAATGAACAAAAAAAGAAAACGTAAAATTGAGAGAGAATGGATTGTATGTTTATTCAAATGGTGAAATTGTAATTTCCCTATAGAACAGATCTTATTCAAGTAAGGTCGTTTATTAACTTGTAAATTCCTTTTTTATTTTAGTGGTCAAGCATTTGCATCCAATAGGACCAAAACATTAGGTTATATGTAGCCATTTTTCTAAGGTATTAACTTGAAAAAAATACATTTCTCAAGTAAGAGTTTGTAATTGACCTTCAATTTGACGCTCAAATCGCAGTATATAACTTAGATTAATGATTATTAAGTCAAAACCTACCAATTTATTTTGATGTATTAAAAAAATTATAAAAGCTTCCAGGTTCAATGGTCCCATCGAAGTGAGGGTGTGCATACCACTAGTTTCGGACCACTCAGCGGAATCTTTCTTACCAAACTAGGTTAACTACCGACCAGACCGCGAGCATATTCTCTCTGCCCATTTCTTCCTATTATATATTTTAAAATCCTTTTTAATTCAATTTTATCATCTACTTTGTTTCCCCGAGTTAGGAAACGGCGATATTTCTATTGAAAAATAAAAATATTACAATAAAAAAATTTGTGATAGTAGAAACTGTAAAAAAAAGGAGACAAAATTAACAGAAGTATTTTATTTTAGGAAGTAGCAACGCAGAAGGATTCCAAATTTAGCAATCTCCTGTTTTGCTGATTGCCTTCAATACATCTTCCTGATCTTTGAACATTCTCCATGTCCATCACATCATCGTCTTCTTCTTCTTCTTCTTCCTCGTCCTCATATTCTTGGGGCTCAATCTTCTCTTCTTTGTCTTTCAAGATAGAGAGTCGGAGACGACCGTTGCTTCGGTCAGCTTGGAAGCATCTGTTAAGAGGCGGTGCCTTTGTGGCAGTCATGACCAATCTTCCATCTTCACGGTGTGGTCTCATCTGAATGCATTGAGACCCTCTCATACTGGTCAACGGAGGTGGGAGATCACTAGGAAACCCTTTCTTGAGTTTTAACGTTCTTGTCTCCGTTGCAGTTCCCTCGAGTTTCTTGGTATGCATGTGATCAGATAAAGAAAGAGAGAACAGATCTTCGACGTCAGTAACATCAGAGCCTGTTTCGCTTCCGAGGTTTTCAGTGCACAATGCTAAGCTCTCGTCGCTTAGAGTTCTAGAAGAAGATGGACGTTGAACGTAAGTCTTCTCTTTCTCAGAGCTCGTCGTCTTTAAGAGAGAGGAGGAGGAGGGGGAAGAGGATAGAGACTGGAGAAAGCTCCAGCCACACGAGTCAGGACCCGAGGAAGCAGCTGGTTTGCCATCGTTACGGTTTTGGGTGTCTTTTGCATTAGAGGAGTCAAGCAAATGAGTCTTGAGGGCTAAACCAAAGGGTTGAGAGAAGTGATGAGGATTTGGTGAAGATAGCCTAAGCCTTAAAGCCCATGGTTCATTAAGCTGAGATGACTGAAACCCTTGTTGATACACAACAGTTCCCATTTTTTTTATATTTTGAAAGAGAGAGAGAGAGAGAGAGAAATGAGCTAAGAGGTTATTTGTGAGATGTGAAACAAAGAAGTAGAGAGGTTTTTGGAAATGAGAATGAAGGATAATGAGAGGGAGAGGATGCCATTTTGTAGTGTTTCAAAAGTGAATAAATAAAGAAAAGAAAGAGAAAATAGTGATTGTGCAATGTGTAGAGACTAGAGAGGTGGGTAAGGAGCTTTCCACACCACCACTTGTATAATGCAATTTTTAAAAAAATGCCACACAATGTAGATAATTAAGAATATTATGTGTGTGTCTATGTGTGTTAAAAGGTGAAGGAGAAAAGAAGTCATTGTATAATGCACATGGTTAAATTTGAAAAACTAGCAATGTTATCCTTTCTTCTGTACTGTTATGAAGGGAGACTTTAATTGATAGCAAAAGAAGCAATTTGGAAAAAGCATAGTCCAGAGGGAAACTTATTTAATCATCGTTTTGACTAATTCAGGCAAAAAAAAACTGAATTATTCAGAAGCCAAGGAAGTTCTGATCACTCCCATGTGTGATATGTGACAGAAAGAGACTATAAACCATTAAAAAGACAAAAATAGCGAGAATAACGTTACAAGTGAAAATTAAAATATTTACGTTAGCATTTGTGTTTCCTACTGTCTACTTTTTAGAAGAATTAACATGATTTTTTTTTGACCAAACATCTTATCATTACTGAATCTCTCCTTCTGTTGCGTTTGAAATTTTGTATTATAATATAGCATCTAAATAATAAATAAGCATAGAAGGCTAAGAACCATTTAGAGAGATACACGTAATGGGAGTAATATATGTCAAAAAGTTACCGACAGGTTGCTCTATCTTTATATTCATACATATCTACCTTTCAAAAAATAAAACAATCCAACAAAAGCTATGAAAGTTCCCAAATTTTGTTTCCCGAATAGTGCTATAAATTATGAAAATGATTGTTTGTTTGTTATCTCTAATAGTCTCTTTTAGCAAAGAGTCGTGTGAGACACAGAAAGAGGGAGAGTCAAAACACATGTCGGATATAACTCGTACACCCAGTTTCAAAAACATGATAACAACAGCCCACTAAATTTGAAATCTAAATCCCATTTACCCAAAAATGATTGTCCGCACTAATCAAGGAAAAAAACATGAAAATGTATCTCCATACAAAGTTTTAGGAGTGGTCATGTTATCAAGAAACAAGGACATGAAGCAGAATAGAGAGGAAAAAAAATAAAGTGCAAAAAATACAAATTTTTTTCGAATATTAAGAAGTTCGGGACCGAAATCCGTAATTTTCCAGATCCAAAACCATAACATTTAATGTTAGCTTTGTCCCAACGGTCACTCAAACTAAAGATCTCTGACACAATGATTCTTGTCCAGCTAAATTACTGATCTCTGATAGTAATAAAAAAATACAATCACATAGCTTACACTGTCTTTAAGTGCAAAGAAGAAAAAATTAAATTTCCACCAATTTATTACTCCCTCTGTTTTATTATAAGTGTCACTTTAGGTTTTTGCACACGGATTAAGAAAACAATTAATTTTGCATATTTTCTATATAAAAACACAATTACCTATACACTTAACCATATTTGAACCAATAGAAAAATAAACTGCAGCATAAAATTAATGAATTTTGCATCGAAAGTCGAAAACGACACTTATTTTGTAACAAAAAAATTACTCTAAAACGACACTTAATATGAAACGGAGGGAGTAAGTTATTATGACCAAACCATGAAACCCTAAACACTGCATTTGAATGCAAGGATGTTATTATGCTAACAAAAATACTGAAAGAATCACATCAAATGTAAAGCGACCAAGGTTTTAGTTAAATGAAAGTATAATAAGGTTAAAAGACAAATAAGAAGAGGGCACCTAGGTTTAAGTTAACTTCTAAGTCACTGTTGAGTTATGTTAACATCAAAACGTTGCCCTTTGAATCCTTGGCTAGCCAACAGTAATCTGCTTTTTTCTCAAGAAAATTAATAAATTTGAGATTAGATTTTAAAATTTTCCCTCTTAAGCCATGTTACCTTGTACGGAACAGCTTATGAAGACAGTTAAAGATTCATTTTAAGTCGTCAGCAACAACAAGTGATTCCCCACTAAACACTTTTCTTTCTTCTGTCTCTCTGTTAAATCAGATGCTTACGTATTTAACCCCATTTCTAAACAACAAAAGACACTTTTTCATAGTAAACAAATGCCCTAGGGTCACTGACTCTTCTATAACTCCAAGGCATGTGGATTAATTATTACATAAACAAATGTAACCTAGTCCTCTCTAAGTTTACCACATAGCTTACAAAAAGAAAGGGTATAATGCGTGAGCTGTTCCTATTCCAAAGAGGGTGGGGGAGAGATTTGCGAGATCATCCTGGGCTTCCTGTAATAGAAAAAGCCATCTCAGTTTTGTACTTGTATAATAAATAATGTGTAGCTACGACCATTGATGAACTGTGACCATAATGCTAGCTTATGTGCTGTATAGTACTAGGATCAACTTTAATCACACATTAGTCTTTTCGAGGTCCATTGCAGATTTGCAGGCATGAACAGCGCAAGTGGATCTTAACTTATGTGTTTAAAGAGATTCTATGATTACGAAAAAGATTTGGTATGAAGATACCTTCGATTATATATTATACAACATACAAAAGAAAAAAACATCTCTCTCTTCAAGACCGGCCATGAGATTTTGCAGGTATAGGTGATTTATTAAATTTTTAATGATTTTTTTTTTTTACAAATTTAGAATTTTATATTTATGTAATTTTTTCAAAAATTAGAAGCTATAGGTGAATGATTCATTTGGCTACCGTCCTTGTTTCTCTTCTCTTGTACTGAGTTTCTATAACAAGACATCTTACCAAATATTATCAGTGGTTGATCATGTATTATCAAGTCCTCTAAAAGATGAAAATCAATATATGTTTTCATTTTTTGATAAAATATATGTTTTCATTTTCATTGTTAAGAAAATGCACAAAAGCAATATAGAACATGTGTTCCAAGAAAGTTTTCAGTTTTAGCAATATAACTCAGAAACCCTTAGTTTCACAATCAATGTTTTTTTTTCTTTTTTACAACCAATGTTTTGCTATTAGTTATAGTGTTATCCATAAGTTATTTCATTTTTCTGGTGCTTCTCCCTCTGCTCAAGGAATCAAAAATGATATAATTAAGCAACTAGTTTGACATGCTTAGAATGAATAAATAATGAACTAATAATTAGGATTCTCTAACGTAAGCAAGGGTATGAAAGTTGTGACATAGTTTAGTAATAAAATTGGAAAAAAAAGGAGCTGACCTGCAGACGTAATCTCCATACTAATATCCACAAATTGAATCTTAAACAGCGTAAGTGGTCCTAAAACACGAACCACCCTAATATAAGAGAAGAAAGTAATACAGCAACCCTTGGCCTCTCGAAGGGAGAATGCTTTTGAGAGTGTCCTTATACAAAAGCTGCTTTTCTATTTATAATTAATATTACAATAATTTAAGTGACTAATGACACAAGCAAAAGCATCAAATTCAGAATATATTTTGACTTCGTATCACTCGATTTGTACGCAAGAAAGCTAAAAGAAGAGAGTGAAACTTGGAATCATAATACATCAGTGTTTGCTATTGGTTTCAAGTTTTCAGCTACTGGAAGATCTAAAAGCATAGAGAGATACGTCATACCACTTAAGCTCAAGTGGAGACATAAACTTAAGCCTTACGTTTCCATATATGCTATATGATTATCGAGTAAAACAAGAGTATTGCATGATTTGCAACTCGTGGCTCAATAGAAATTGCATAACAAAGGAAAGGCATCCATCCACAATCTTTTTGACCATATTAGTGGAACCTTTATGTGCAAATTCTCCAACTTTTGAAGTATCATTATAATGAGATGGGAGAGCTTATCCTAAGTCATGCATACACATATATTATATAGCTCACAACTTTAGCTAGGGAAAGAATATAAAAGCTTATATGTATTATAACTTTCTCCTTTGCTTTTACGGAAGCATGAGATCCACACGAAAATATCAATCTCATCCGTATAACTAGTGCACGGTCTAGTTATAACGACTGATTAATACGAACAAAACTTACATTAAGTTGATGCACTTGGTCTTTATTATATTAAAAAGGCATGCATGCGGTTGATTCATCAAAGATGAATACATATCTCACACGAGAAATGTAATATTCATGTTTGTGTATGTTGAAAGGCTTAAGAGATTGATTCGATTATCTATGTTACCAAAGTAAACTTATTTTTTTCGATTATTTGTCCCAAGAGAACTATAGAATTAAATTTGTTTGAACTAAAATAGTTAAAAGATAAGTAACTTATCAAAAATTGATTTGCGATATCTGGTGAGTGACACCAAAGCACGAAAAGTTACATGTTATAAGAGATTAACATCAAATGGGCCTCAAACCTCTTGTGCAAAGGCCCATCACCTCTTCATCAACATCACTGAAGCCCAATATTGCTTGTCATCCTGAAGGTGGAGGAAAGTAGTCTCACCCCACAGTAGATTCCATGAAGGTGTCTTTGTCCTATTCTGCGAAGGCACATTTATCTCTCTTTAACAAATTTGATCCCCTACAATCCCAATATATCAGTGATAAGCCTTACAACTGCCGTGTTATGATTGTATGAGCCTAGCTATTTAAAGTTGTAAAGCTACTCACACCAATCCATGTGAAACAATCTTAAGTACAATTTAGAAAATGTTTTGTTTTTGTTTTCTTATCATAGTATTAGAGCATTAATACCTTTACAAGTGCTCTTCTGGCGGACTTTTTTGATATATATCATTTTCTAGTTAATGTCCATGTTAGTAGCTCAGTCATGCTACGTCTCAATGACACAAATTATCTTCTTAGGAAGATTCATGTGGAGTCTCATCTCAGCAGTCACAAGCTTTTGGATTTTGTGAATGGTCGGTATCCTTCACTTGTTGTTACTTTTGCTCCTCAGGCTGGTGATGCTCTTCAGCAAGTTCCGAATCAATCTCATGAGCCTTTGGTTTTGTACCGATCAGTTGGTAAAATCATGGATTTTTGATACTTTGTGAGAAGAAGCTTTAGGCAGCGTTTGTGCTCTTCCAACAACATGTTCAGTCTGGATGACATTGGCAAACATCTACAACAAAAGCTCTTTCGGGAGAGAGGTTGAGCTCAAGCGCAAGTTATAACTTCTATCCAAACAAGGCAAGCTCTTTTCTATCTATGTCCATGAGTACACTTTCATATGTGATCAGTTAACTTCTATTGGCAAGCATGTAGATGAATCAATGAAGACCTGTGGTAATTGCAAGATCAGTAAATAAGTATTTCAAGACTACAGAAATAATGCTCCCAACCATCGGACATAGTGGACCCATGGATCTAGAGAGCGTGCTGTGGGCACATGGAGGGACGGGGACATAGGCGTTACAAGCCAGCTCGTGCTGGTTAAGCCGTACAAGGAGCGTCTTGAACTGAACTAGCGGAGAGATTCAAAGATGTAGAAAGAGAGGGATATATATATTGTTAGGTAAGAATATACAGAGTAAATCAAAATGCAGCTCTCAAGTCTTAAGAATAAGAAAGGCAAATGTATAACAAATTTAACTATTGGGACCTTGAAATGATTTTTGGTTTGGTGACAAACCATCTAATAGCCTTAAACGTATACCCTACAAAGAAAAAAGATGTATAACATCATGCGTATTCTCTTCTGGGAATCGCACCGTGTGACTTGACCTTCTTCTCTTCCAAGAATCGCCATGGACACAAATATAAAACGCAAAAGGAGCTTTCTTGTGACGAACTTGCACGTGTCACAATTGGCTCCTTTGAAAATACATCTACTTATCATTAAAATATAGAAATTGTTAAGAATAATATAAGTTAATTACTATAATTTTTCAAAAATACATTCAATCAAAAATACATTATTTAGATTTATATTTTAATGATTATTGTTTATGTTTGGTGTTAAAAGAATATGGTTTGAGTTTCTACATGTTTTATAAATATTTAGAAAAATTAATTAATTTATTTTCATTATAACTTAAAGATATTTTTGAAAAAAGTCATTTATTAATAATAAATTTAAAATAATATTAGATTTATGGTAGAACTGAAATTTCACCTTAAAAATATTACCATAGCAAAATGTATAATTAGTCAAGAAATAATTATAGTAAAAGAGGACTGAAGAAAATTGTATTAAAATGGAATCATTGATAGTCAAAGCCACATACATATTTTACCAAATCTAGAATATATGTTGGAAGTAAATATATTAATTATGTATAATTTTCGTGTATTCATGTCGGTGTAGTATAAATTCATACGGGGCTTTAAACATGTGGTAGTTAATTAGATTTGTTGATCAAACAAAAAGCTATGGAAGATCTCTCTGCTTTAATAAAAAAGGTATACTAATCTGAACAACATTTTTACTTACATCCACAAACATGATCGGTTCTAATATGTTTTATAAAATTGTTGGAAAGGAATTGTTTTCTTGTGTGTGCCTTCCTGTTGCATAAAAGTGCTGATGAATCACATGATTAAGATTTACGATCATTATCTATTACAATCTGTTTTACACTGATGTTTGAATTATATTGCTTAATTGTTATGTCAACAAGATTTATCGTGTGAATCTGAATCTGAATCTGAACAATTAGTTATGGCATTAGCACAATTTATTTAATAAACATGTATTAATTGTAACACTGTTTATTGAATTTTACTTATATGTATATATATGCTATTATGGTCTATATTGATACGATAATTCCATAGATTTATTCTATTGAGTGTAGTGCGTTGGTCTTTGATCATCTATCCCAATGGTTAACCAAGACGGGCCATGAGATATTGGGATTATAGACAATTTAGTAAAAATTTCAATATTTTGAATGTTTCATCTGGTTTATCCAGAACCGGTCTTGTGGTTAGGAGTTGATTATTGTAAGAATTAGGGGGGAGGAGGCTTGCTTACTGAATCAAATTTGAGAGAATTTAAGTTTTGGGTAAATCCAAAAAAAGAGATTTGAGTAAATACTAAAAGATTTTTTATAGACTTTATTGAGTTTTGAAGAAATTTCAATTTTTTTTTTAATTTTAAGTTTTTTTAATTATTATAATTTGATATTATTATTATTATTATTATTATTATTATTGTTTTATGAAATATATACAAGTTTTTAAAAATCTGCTTTTTTTAAGTTTCAAATATATTATAGGAGATAGTATTTTAGTTTGTCGTTTTTTCAATATAAAATATCATCTAAATCCCACTAAATTTTGTTTTATGGATTTTATTGACAAATTTAAATTTTTCAGTAAGTTGAAATTTGCGAGAACTTTTACAAATGATTAATCTAACAAACTTAAATTTTATAAAAAAAATTATAAATGCTAAATACAATAAAATAGTTTTGAGAAAAATAAAACCCTTTCAAATCCTTGATCCAATAAGATTCATCTAGCTCGTATAATTTTAACTCTTACAATTACCATCATAATATTTATATTTTATTTTTCAAAAGTTTAGTCTTAATTATTATATGAGTTACTTTTAACATTGTACAAATTTTAAATTTTTTTATTCGAGTATATAATCATTTAACAAGATAAAACCATAATACCGGTTATTAAAAAAAAACACTTTCCCCTCCATAACTGTATGTAACCATAGGATAAATAGATAATTAATAAGAACGGACTCTCTCTAACACTATCAGTGTTCAAAAAAAAAAAGGAAGGTAAAGAAAAAAAATGAAAGCGAGGTTCTCGGGAACCTAATCAGAGGAAGCGAAGATGATGGCGAAGAAGATTATTGTGATACTATTATTGATGTTGCTTATGTTGTTTCTCTTCTCCCTCGTCATCCTCTTCGCCTGCAAGCCATGGCGCTACCTTCCCCTTTTCCGATCCTCCTCTACCTTCAAGGTAAGGTCGGTCTAACCTTCAATTCGATTGTGGAATCGATCAATCGTGAGTTTCGGTAACTCACCGATGGATCATTCTTCGATTCGCGAGGGATTGTGTGGAGATGGAGAGTGTGGTTGATTGATTGATTGTTTGTGTGTTTGCTTTCTTGATGATGAGTATCTGATTGTGAATGATATAATGATTTTTTGATAGATTCGTTGTAAGTGTAACTGTTTGGCTTTGAAAGGTAACCCTAGGAGTGATTTTACTTTCTTTGCAGTTGGGGGAATTGCAGAGACCGCTTGTTTCTGATGATGAGCATTTGAGCCAAGGCCGAACCAGTAGGGAATATGATTTAGAGGGAGGTTGTTACCAGAACGAAGAGTTTTTTCGTTCTTCTCCCCATCTCAACCAAGGTACAGTCTTTGCATCCCCAGCTTTTGGTGAAGAACAGTTTAGTTGAGTCTATACATCATTAGGTTCTTGGAAATGATACCATTGTTACCGGTGATTTCTTTGTTGCGTCTATGGATTGCTCATTTATGTAGGTGAAAGCTTTGTTTTTACAAATAAGTTATTAACCTTCTGACAATGCTTTGGTAGGTCGAACGCTTAAACATCCAGCTGACAAAGTTAGCTTGGAAGAAGTTGAAACGCATGACTTGCAGGATAACACAAGTCAGAACCTACAACATGATCTCGAAAAGGGTAGACTTTCCGAGCTTTCTCCAGGACTTGTTAATGATCAAAGTAATTTTTTCTTTTCAATATGACTTCAATCCGTTTCTTCAATTAGTCGTGCAAGACCATGCTATCATAGTTTGTGTTATAAGTGCAGGAAGTTGGCTGTGCCTGGAGGTCATTGCGGGTCCTTCCCTTGGGCTTCAACTTGCTGTTCACTCCATAAGTACTTCCAAGCTGCCATTGAACATTGGAAGGGTTTCTCCTTCTGGTATGATATTGAAGGACCCTGAGGTTTCAGGGAAGCATGCGCAAATTACATGGAACTCTACTGTGAGGAGCTACCTAGTCTTATTTATCCAACTTCTGCATGTCTCATCTTATTGCACTGTGTCTCATGCCTGTCTGGCTTTGATTTCAGAATTGTAAATGGGAGCTGGTAGACGTGGGTAGTTTAAATGGAACTCTCTTGAACTCTCGGTCAGTAGGTCATGCTGAGATAGGCAGCCGAAAGTGGGGTCACCCTGTCGGGCTTGCAAGTGAAGATATAATAACTTTGGGAACAACGACAAAGGTCTATGTAAGTCGATCTGAGTGGTTGAAGGTGTTGCTGATTAATGTTTTCTTGGCTTTTCTTAATTGATTTTTCATGCAATTTCTTTTCATTTTTTAAAAGGTCCTTATCTCATCTCAGAATGAGTTTAAGACACCGTTCAGAATTGGTGTGGCCTCAGATCCTATGGCTTTACGTCGAGGAGGCACGAAACTTCAAATGGAAGATTTTTTTTATTACAAGTGGCCGCTTCCTGGGGCTATTAAGGTTACCTTGATTTGGAATCTTCAGTTGTTTATGTAATATTAAACTTCATTGCTTCTGCTAACATAATTCTAAATGCATAATACGGTTTCAGTTTGGGCTGTTTTGTGTTTGTGATGGACATCTGGGAACTGGGGCTGCTCAATCCGCAGTAAAGTGAGTCATTGTTTATTGTTTAGACCACCTTTATTCACAATTTTTCTTTTATAGAATCCTTCTTGATTTTTCTTATTATGGACTTTCTTTTTGTGCTTAACATACCAAAGACATCCAGTTACTTACAAAAGGCTGTATGCGGTTGGTTGTGTTTAAACTTCCAACAGCATGACTAACAACTGTAGCATCCTTGGTTTGAAGTTTTGTCTCAAACAACGATAATCATATACTGAATATATAACCTAATGTAACTTATTCTCCAGAATTATTCCTGAGGTTCTGGCGAATATTTTATCAGACTCTCTGGAGAAGGAGAAAGTGTTATCACAGCGAGATGCTTCGGATGTCCTGAGGGACGTGCTTGCGACAACAGAAGCTCGCTTGGGTGATTGCCAATATGAGGTTCTTAAGCTTGTCATTTTCTTTCCTTTTCATTTGATTGCATATTTTCTTCTTCACGACTTGGCTGCAGTTTTTCCATTGCTTCGTACTTAATGAACTAGTCGGTCCATGCAGGGTTGTACAGCTACTGTTCTCTTGGTTTGGAAAGACAGTGAAGAAAATTTATTCGCACAGTGTGCCAATCTTGGTGATTCAGCATGTGTAATCAAGTACGTTAAACATATTATATTGCTATCTTAAGATTCTTAGTTGCCGAGTGTCGTCTTCTTATTAAAAGCTCTCTTGTTTTGGAAACAGTAGATTATTATGACTCTAGGGTTTGTGGGGGAGGAAGTAGACATCAATAGATGAGAGATCTATGCATCGTAGTAAAATTGTTGTTTTGCAGAAATAGAAAGAGACTTTGTCCCTAAATTTCCTTGATACCGATCTTAAATTAAAAACCACAACCCTATCAGATTGTTGTTTTGCTCTCAGGAGATAATGGTATCGGCATTATATGTTAGTAGCTTCTCCTTATATTAACTGATTACGATTTGGCAGCCTTGATGGGAGATATATACAGATGACTGAAGATCATCGACTGAGTAGCTTGACCGAGAGAAGACGAATTCGAGAAGCAGGACTATCTTTGAAAGATGGAGTAACTAGGAAGCTTGGTATTAGCTCAATGAATTATGATTCTGATTCCATTATAACATAATAACCAAATCTGATTATAAAATCTTCTTCAGGTTTAAACCTTGCAAGGATGCTTGGAGACAAATTTGCGAAGGAGCAATACGCCCTTTTCAGCGCTGAGCCATATATAAGTGAGCCTTTGCGTATCGATCAATCTAATAAAGACGTGTTTGCTGTATTGGCTAGGTAAGAAACACTAACAACATCATAAGCTTATCCCATCTTCTCATTCATTTTTGGTAAAGAATAAAAAAAAAACAATTATGCAGTGATGGACTATGGGATGTGGTGAGTCCGAGGAAAGCTGTGCAGCTGGTTCTTCAGGTTAAACATTTTTTTTTCTGTTTCGAAATAAAGCATCATGGTATTAGCTCTGTCTGAAAATATCGAACTCATGTTTATGTTTTAAACTGAATGTGTCAGATGCGAGAGAAAGAGAGCGGGACAGAAGATAGTGCAGAGAAAATAGCAAAGGGTTTACTGAATGAAGCTAATTTGAAGCGTACAAAGGACAACACCACCATTATTTACATAGATTTTGATCCTTCTTTGTAATATATTTGGCAAGTGTCTGTGTACAATCTTTTGTTTGTGTTAGTTTCTTAGGGTATATATGAGAAAAAACCTCAGATGCAGAACTTATATAATAATGATAAATATTAAATTGAAGGTTCTTTCTTGTACAACTTCACCGATTTTCTTCTTATAATTGAAGGTTTCAGGTAGAAGACTAGAGTCAGTGATGATGACTATAACGTATATTATTGTTTGACTGATGTAGAGGGGATGAAACCAATACTAGTAGATATGGCAAATTCAGATGTTTTTGATCTCCTTCCTAACAAATCCTAGTATTGAGTGGACTAATGGTCAAAGTTTAATGGTTCCAACATCAAACTGAGGTTTGAATCTCAAATAATACAATTTTTTTTTACAAATTACAAGATTCAAATACTACCAGAAATTTTAAAGTATTGCAATCTAAGCAGTTTCTTGTGGTCGTGTGACACAAAGAAATCATTTAGTTGTGGTCGTATGATTCGAAGAGAGCATTCTATCGAAGATATAGTAGATAAATAATTGTCCATCGATTTAAATATTACGAAGATAGTTGTTTTGTGAAAGTATTGATCGTAAAGTGGTTCATCATTATGTGTTGTATGTGATTATTATCATATGTTAGAGAAATATAATTTATATGATAATGTATTTGAGATCACAACATATATAATATATGTTAACCTATATAATTTATTAATCTCCTAAATTTATCTAAAATTCTATATAAATATACATATATAAGAATCTTGCCGAAAAAGTTATTGACAATATTTTGTTGAGGTAAATAATTTTGTTCTAACAAATTTCCAAAAAAATGTTATTGATATGTTAAGTTAAATGATTTTATACACATTATAGATTATTCGTTAATACATTTGTTTACAAACATATTTGTAATATCAATTTTACATACTGAATATTCATTTTCAAACATCTTAAACTTAGTAAAATTATTATTATTATTTTTAATAAAAACATAGATAGTGTTTAGTTTTATAAAAAAACTATAAACTGCAAAAATATATTATTTTCAAAAATTATTATATAAAAATTTATAGTGGATACATTTTCGGAAATTACTGTAAATAGTTTTTGTGATAATAAATATAATGGTACATTTTAAAAATAAAATAATATATAAAAGAAATTATACATGATTAATTGTTTTTTTAGTTTTCGAATATTTTTTTAAATTGATTGTTTGGTTGATATTAATTAATTATGGTTTTCAAATAAGGAAGTGACATTCCCTTGTTCATAATTATAAAAGGAAAGGGTAGAATATAGATTTTCAATATAATTAGGTTGATCACATAAATACATTTGGAGGAAAGAAATTCAAGTGAATATCTGATAATATCTCAAAGGAGATACCGTATATATTCTCTTTCCTTTTTATATATTTTTAATATTATTCTTTAGAGATGACATACTGGGATAGATCTCATCTTGTGAGTGCTCTAAGCTCGTAGGGAGGAGAAGAAGATCACCAAGATGAGGACCACCATGAAAATCATGTTTTTTGCGTTACTTATTCTTCTCTTTTCTATTGGTTAGTGTCTGCTCTTCTTAACACACGAGTTCTAGATTCAAATAATTTTTTTATAGGCAGCAAGTATATATATAATAATATATACAATACGTATTACGTATTTACTTTTTTTTTTTTTTATTTCTATGTGCATGTGGTTCTTAAAGGTGAAAATTTGTTTTGTTTGCATGTTAATAGATGTTGAAGGATCGAACAAATCGTTGTGCTGTAACACACATTCGAAATTTGGAGCGTGTAAAACACATAAAGACAGAAAGAGATGCAACAGTTGGTGTCTCAAAGGATGTAACAATAAGAAAGGAGGGTTTTGCAAACCTCTTCCTCATGGAGCAAGATGCCATTGTTACTGTTAAAACATATTATTATGCTTTGCGTTTGCAATACATATTAATTAGTTTTAAATGCTAAACTAAATATTAATTCCTTTTCTTTACTTCTTTTTTTCATGGTTTAAGTTTTACAATAACATTTATAACGTAGAAGCCGATGCATCTATATTATTAAAACTGAAGTAACTTTTGGTATTGTTTAGGAACGTGAATAACAATATTAATTAGAATTGTTTGAAAACATGGATATCAATATAATTTTTTTATTTATTTACAAATTTAGACTTTAAATTTATAATAAATTAAGTATTTTATTTTTGTATTTCTTTTTATTTACATATTCTGTCATTGTATTTGAAATAAATTTAAATTAAATAGTTACAATTCCAAAGCTTATATAACTAAATTAATATTCATATATTGACAATTAAAATTTTTAGTATGTTGTTTCATTTTAAAATAAATTAAAAACAACATGTTATTATATGAATAGTATAATTACACTATATTGCATCAAGCTATATCATTACAAAAAAAACAAATTATTATCGAACATCTATATTATAATATAATATATTCTACTCTATATATAAATTACAAAACGTAAAGATATATATGAGACTTTTTTTATAAAATCAGCGGTTTATAAGTTTACGTTAAACATATTTAAATTAAACATATGCGCCCCCGCGCGGGTCAAGTTCTAGTGTATATCATCGACATATCATATTATTTGGAATTGCTATAATATGATTACAAAAAGAGAAATATCCTAGAATATATATTAAAAAATTGTCACAAAAATAGTATTCAAGAAAAAATGATAAAAATAAAATTTATTAAAGGATGTAAATATACGTTTATGCTTCTAAGGTTAACTAATTTAAATTTAGGGTTTAGAGTTATGTTGTGAAGTTTTGTATGTGAGATTTAAAATTAAAAAAAATCAAAATAAAAATAGTTATTTCAGTTATTATTTTTTTGAGAACTATTTTAGTGATAAAAAAATTTAAAAACTTATTTAAGAGAATTGACCTTACAAAAAAAATATAAGCTATTAGTTCGTATCTTTTAAATGGATGTGTTATAAGTAGGGGTGGGACGGACCGGATATCCGGGGTATTTTAGGATATCCGGATCCGGATCCGGATTCGCCGGATCCGTGACTTTAATATCCGGATCCGGATTCGCGTCTTCCGGGTATCCGGATTTCGGATATCCGCCCAGATATTGTGATACCCGGATTCGGATCCGGATCCGTAAAAATAATTAAAAAAAATAAAAAATATTTTAAAAATATAAAAAAATCTAAAAATAAAACATAAATTAAATATTTATACAAAATTTATTACTATATATATGACATATAATATTAGTAAAATTTAAATATAATATTAAAAAAATATTTTATGTATAAATACTAATATATCAAATATAATTATTAATAAAATTAAAAATTTAATATATTTTAAAAACACGGATCCGGATCCGGATATCCGGACCTAAAAATTAAGATATCCGGATTTGGATCCGGTTTGGACGGATCCGAAATTTTACTATCCGGATTCGGATCCGGGCACTCCGGATATCTTATTTTCGGAGCGGATCCGGGACGGATCTCGGATCGAATCCGGATCCCGGATAATACATCCCAGGCCTAGTTATAAGCGAATGTTTCTTTTATCATAACCGAGAGGTTGATAGAGACAGAGAATTCTGTGAAAGTTTTGGTGAGTTTCAATGTTACGGGAGATTTATAGTCTTGTTCATTCGGTTCGTTTACGACATTTTGGAAGCGTTAGCTATATATATATAAACTCTTGAAGTTTAATGTTTCTATTACAACGTCCCGCGGAATCGCTGTCAAATGGGTGGGCCGACCAATGGTTGCCCATGTCTATATGTAAAGTGGTCAATTTTGGTGATACCCATTTGTCCATGTGGGTTTTAAATGGATAAAAATCACTAGACCATTATACCATGGGCGTTAATGGGTTTGGACTATATGAACATGGTTCATCCAATGTCACCAAAAATTAAGGTTTCTAAAATTTTGTCATTTGATCTCTATCAAAATCAAAAGTGTTTTCGCCAAATCGAGTTTTTCATCAAAACTATAAAATCCAAATTTTCCCGCTAAAATCACAAAATAGAGATTTCCCACCAAAATCGCAAAACCGAGATTTCACTCTAAAATCTGAAAACCAAGATTTTTCGCCAAAATCTCAAAACCGAGATTTCCCGCCAAAATCGCAAAACCGAGATTTCTCGCCAAAATCTCAAAACTGAGATTTCCCGCCAAAACCGCAAAATTGAAATTTCCCGCCAAAATCTCAAAATCGAGAATTCCCGTTGAAATCGCAAAATCGAGATTTTCCGTTGAAATCGCAAAATCTCAAAATCGAGAATTCCCGTTGAAATCGCAAAATCGAGATTTTCCGTTGAAATCGCAAAATTGAGATTTCCGCCAAAATCGCAAATCAATCTCAAAATCGAGATTTCCCGTCAAAATCTTAAAACCAAGATTTTTCGCCAAAACTGCAAAATCGAAATTTCCAGCAAAAATTTCAAAACTGAGATTTCCCGCCAAAATCTCAAAACCGAGATTTCCCGCCAAACCTTCAAAATCGAAATTTCCCACCAAAATCTCAAAACTGAGATTACAGAATCTTGTTTTCCCGTCAATATCATAAAAATCATATTATAATGTTTTGAATATTTAATTATTCTACTTGTGGATTTATAGATGAATTTTAATCTTATAAATTTGTATTTGTATTTATAGATTTATAGATAGAAATTCAAAATTTTCTTAAATGGTACTTAATGGTCTCCATGGCAGTCCATATAAATATGAGTGTTTGTGGGTTTGGTCCTTAATGGTCATGGTCTCTAATGGACATGGTCACTCTTTGTCCACAAAGAGGAAATGGACAAACGGATATGGGCTAATGGACATGGGCTCGCCCATCTGACAGCTCTACCGCGGATCCAGCTCACAGTTTTGTAGAGCACTGATCCCAACTTTTTATCATGGAAGGAAATGTTTCACATACACCGATAGGTTATTGGTGCGCATGTCGTTATTCGAACTCAACACCTCATCTTTTAACAATTCTTCCACATGACAAACGTTGTTAAATGGTGAGGTCTTGGATTCAAATAACACCAAGTGCACCAGTAGCCTACCGGTAAATATGGAAGTGTTTCTTTCCACGGTGAAAAATTAAGGTCGGTGCCCTGCAAAACTGTGAGCCTGGGTCCGTTGGACGGGTTGTCACAGTTTCACTTACCCATGTCAAAGGACCTCTTCATGCTGTGGAAGAAGTGAGCCTTGGAGAGTAGACTTTATGGATTACACGACATGATCAATATAACTTTTATACATGAAGAATATACTTTTATGCTTGTCAACTCTTGTTCATCTAAAAATACCACGGATCAACATCTCTTTCTCTCTCTCTCGGTTTCACGATAGCAAATATGGCAGAGAAAGAGTTTGGCGAAGAAGCAGATGTGAAGATCAGAGCTACGGATCTTGAACATATGGCTGCAGAGTCCTCCATGGTTCCGGATTTCGAGAGAGGGAGGTTCTACGATGTGTACTCAGCCAGGAGGAACGAGAGGTTGAAGAGGAAGAAAGGAGGAGAAGAAGAAGATGGTGTAGTGAAAGGAACTCTTTACAATCTTGGAGTGGATCCCATAACCACTAAGAGAAGAGGAACCTTTAAGAAGAAGAAGATGATGGTTGATACAACAACAACAACAACAGCTCCGAGGTATGCTCTGAGGAGCACATCAATGACCAAAGATAACAAGAAGCCTCTGAGTGTCGCTGTAAGTACTATGAAAACTGTCAAGAGCGCCAGGAGGGTTATGAGTATCTGATGATTCTCTGCTCTTTTTGCTTTTGTGATTCTATTAGAAAATCGAAATTTGGGTTTTTTGATTTTCTTTCTATCTAATATTTGTCGGGATGTCGACATAAATAAACCCATGAAACTTTGTTTTGTTTTTGTTTTTTTCTCATTTACCCATACATTCTGATACGCATTATCTATCAAATGCGTATCTTCTTTGCTTCGGTTTAAAGAAAAAGATATATGTTTGTTTTGTGTTTCAAGATCATATAGACACTGCCTCTATTTGATTCTCATCTTGAAGAAGTGACACAAACATGTTCTTGTTTTGTTTTCTCATTTACTCATACATTCCGATACGCTTTATCTATCAAATGCATATCTCCTTGCTTCAGTGATTATCTTCTTATTCCACAAAGAATTTGAGTAACATGTTTCTTGAAAATAGTCATCTAGGAGGCATGATGTTTACAAACCCAATCATTGCTAGATGGTTATGGTTTAGGAACTGAATCTTAAAGTCTTAAAGACTTACTAAAACCAAGTTGGTTTCAACCAAGCTACTGTCTTGCTAGTTGCTTCAGATAGAGTCTCTGAAGAGGTGTGAGGTGAATCCAATAACAATCAGTTTTGTTTCACTTTTCTCAATTTTATAAATTGATAAGATCCAAAAACCATTAGCGGCATGAGTTTTTTTTTGAAACACAACGTATTCTTTCATTCATTAAACGATTACATGGATAAAGGCATCATCTGACATAAGATGCACGAGTCTATAATCGTTTTCTTTCAAAAAAAAAGATTGATAATTGTCAACATTTTTGATATTTGTAACAACTAAGTAATCCTGGTAGAAAACAAACAAAACATTGAAAAGAACCAACAACACAAAGTCTTAATCATCCTCATTAACTTCAAGGTTCTTCAGCTTTGATTCCAACTCTTCATCTTCATCTTCTTCCTCTTCCTCATCATCTTCTCCTTCTTCTCCATCAGGATCATTCTCATCCAAAGCTCCAAGTACCTCTGGCTTTTTCTTGAATATCTCTTTAACTTCTTCAATACCTTCCTCTGATATGATATTCCCATTTATGTTCAACAGCTTGAAACCTTCTTTCTTGATAACAACATCAGCCAAGGCCACTGCTCCTGCTCTTCTTATGTAATTGTTGCTCAGATCAATGTACTGCAACTTCGAATGAACCTCTTCCATACTCTTTGCAATCTTAACACATCCCTCATCTTTCAGCTCATTCTCAGACAAATTCAGCTTGTTCAGATCTTGTTTTGCTGCTACACATGCTGCGATAGCTGAAGCTGCTTCACCTGTTATGTCATTTCCTGCCATCTCAAGAACTTCGATGGGTGAAGCAGACTCCTTGAGAGCGTTTACTATGGCTATAGCACCTTCATCCTCTAGATTTAGATAACTCAAGTAAAGCTCTGTCAAGTGTTTGTAGCTTGAAAGACTTTTGCTCAGAGAAACTCCAGCTTCTGTGCCAAACATGTTATCCCTTAAATCAAGCTTCTTCATGTGAGTACAACACTCAAGCGCTTCCGACAAAGCTATCCCCCCTTCAGAGCCAACTCTTGTGGAAGAACACCTGAAACTCTCCAGCAGTGGAGAACGCTTGACAACCTCTGAGATAGCAACCGCACCTTCATCTCCGGTCATGTTATTATGAAAATGAAGAACCCTTAACTTCGATGTTGAAGGAATCAACTCGGAGACAGCTTGTGCAGCTTCTTTAGAGATACCATCATTCATCAAATAAAGCTCTTCCAAAGAGCTAAGAGATTTCAAGAGTGTACCAAACGCTCTAACACCTTTCTCACCTAGCGCGTTGTCTGATAAGTTGAGAGACGAGAGAACACTCCCTTGCAGCGCGTCTGAAAATAGATTCATAACCTCAAGTGCTTCAACCTCAGGTCTCCCAGCTACAAAATCCGACAAGTCAACTTCCTTAAGCTGATGTTTCAGAGACGCCAAGATAGGCTCAGCAACACGAGCAGCTCCTAAACCAAAACTCCTATTACTAAAACATATCTTACTAAACCCATTCCCAGGTTCCTTCAACGGTTTCAGAAGCTCCTCAGCTTCTTCCGCCTCAATAAACGCCCTTACGCCTTTCGAGATATCGAAAACAGTTTCCCGGGGAGGAGAAGCAGAAGACTCTTCTTCAGAAAGAGTCTCTCTTTCGGTAGCAACAGGGCCTCTCTTGAGAAGCTCCAAGATGAGCTTACTGCAATGTTTAGCGTAAAGCTGAACAGCAGAAGCACCATCACCGTCAGGCTCCCTCTCAAACTGTTGGTTCGCAGTGGAGAAAGCAATGTCTTCGATCCTCTTAGCATTCTCCACGGCTTGGTCCGTGGTTAAAGTACCATACTTGTCGGTGAAAATGGATTTGGAAGAGAGATTGTTGGTGATACGCTCAATGAGAGCTTGCCTTGTAGGTAAACTCGGTGGCCAGAGTTTAATCGAGAACGTGTGAGGTCGTGAATCAAGTTTATCAGACATAATCACAAGTGTGTTTATATCACTGCAAAACATACACACACACACACAAGCTATGGTTTGTAACTGGAGAAGACATAAACTGAATGTAATGATAACAGATCATAAGATCCTATGATTGAGACAAGATCGGAGATGGATTTTGAGAGGAAGCATCGAATCGCCGATTCCGACATTGGTAAGAGTCATAGAGAGTAAGGGCATCATTATCCCTAGAACCCCTAATGGGGGTTCTTAAATTTTTTTTTTGCTTTTAAGAAAAAAGAAAAAGAAAATTAAAAAACGAACCAATCGCAAGCTGTCACGTGTCAGTGGGGCCTGCAAACAATGTAAGAAACTCTCTAAAATCAGTTCTTATTTAGTAGTTTTTAGAAGCGGTTCTTGCACTATTCATGGGCCCCACTGACGCGAATAGTGCAAGAAACCCTCCTAAGAAACCCGGATAATCATGCTCTAACATCGGATCCGACAAAGTCTATGTCTATGCGATGAGGATAATAAAAACGAAAAGCAAAAAGCGTACCTTGCCGATGAGGGAAGAAGGCTGAATCTCGAAAGCTCTGACTCCTCTCGGCTGCTAAATGTAAGTGTTAGGGTTAAACCTGTGCTCAGTGGAGCTCCTTTAGACTAAATCTCCCTCCCACCTTAGAATATACTCGTGTGTTCACTGGAGTAGTAGATATTTTTTTTTGTTATTTCATGTTTATTAACAAAACATATTAAATCACTATTTATAACTAGAGATTTTTTTCGCGCTACGCGCGGATTGTACTTTTTGAAATATTTATTATTTTTACTTATATAATTTTACATATTATATTTAATTTTAGATTTAGTATACTCAAATTAAATTTATTATATTATTTATGTATGCAACTTGAATCATCTAAATTATTAAAAAATGGAAAGTGTATCATAAATAAATACATACTAAGAAAAAAATTCTCCAAACACTTAAAATATATATATATCATCAATTTGAAATCGGTTGTTGAATGTGGTTTTAGGATTCAAACCATTTTTAATATGTAAGATATAATATTTTATTTCATTAACTTCATTTTTGTTGTATTGCGTTGATTTTATTTATAGGTTTCTTTTATCTAGAATGTTTAAGTTTTCATTTTAGATGTTTTTATTAATATAAATTGATTTTCAAGCATAATAGATGTATTGTTAATTACTTGAAAAATTGTCTCTAATTATGTTGATTAATATAAGATACATATAATATAATTTGTGCCTTATTTATTTTCTCTAAGTTTAACTATGCTTTATGTTATTCTGTTGGTGTTTATCATTTTATTGTTTGACTAAATGGCAATTGAACACACGAATTTTAAGAACCTAACCTGATTTTGCATTCTGCAATATGCAAGACAAAAAAAGTTGAAAATTGTTGTGGAATTTATGTTTGTCAAAGTTTACACCTTCATCAAATATTTCATTTATGTTTACACAATATGTTTTAAATTACTAAATCATCATTTCACTTCCTTTTCTAAATATCTCTCTCAATACGTATGATAATTGTGAAAGCAGTGCTAAAATAGTATTTTATAGTTTGAAAAGAGATGGTATTTTTAAATATATTTAATTTTGAGAATTATTGGGAATGAGATATTTTCTTAAGTTATAAATAATTTATGAAAATACTAAATTTTCCAACATGTTTTAGAAATATGATATATGTGCAGAACTATAATTTAATAAAAAATGTTTGACATTTTAAAATACTGAATTTCAGTCTTTTGGCTATTATATATCTTTGAACTTTTCATATTTATTTAAAAGCCAGGTAACTATCTCAAACTGGACATTTTATATCCCTAACTATTATAGATAAGTTTGCCAAGATTTCTGGTTTTTAGTTTGTCAAAATCTTTGGAACTTTTCGCATTTTTTCAAGATAGTGTATGTTCTTTTTTTGTTAGTTAAACATTTTATGTGGAATTTTTAGAGAAATATTTTACCAATTATTTTTATGGTTTTTATTTGTTATTTTAACTTTTCTAATTTATTTTGGAAGATAAAATTCTTGTAAAAATTATCACAAAAACTTGTGAAACACTGCATAAAGCATCTACAATTGTGTGGCAAGCCTAAAAATCCATGTAGCAATTGCTTTAACATAATACCCTCAATACTCCACGCTCTCCGTAGCAAAAACATACTTACTTCTCTTAGCATACAAAAATTATGTCTCATCACTTCAAAGTCGCATTTTAGATGTTCCAAATATTTTCTAGTGATGAGTTATACATCAAAGTGTCATGAAAATGTGAGAATATATTGTCGCATATAAGGTTTAAATCCGGAGTTCATCAAACTCTGAAACACGGTTGGAGCATTACTACGGTTGAATGTCATCACTAAATAATTATAGTGCCTATTGTGAGTCTTGCAACATGTTTGTGGATATAAGGTGTATCCATCCTCACATTATTTTTTTAAGAAAATATTTTATTATGTTAGCTATTTTCATATTAATTAATTAATTTATTTTGATAGATATAATTGTGTATATTAAGACATACTTTAGGAAACAATTTTCGAAGTATTTATGATTGATATTAAATTACCAAAGATTTAAGTTAAATTTATTAGAAGGATATGTTTCCTTTGTTATCTTAGTTTCTTATTTTGATGTGTATTTTAATTGTATAGACTTGATTGGTTAGATTTTACATTTCTGAATTCATAAATTACTTTCTCTTTTTATATATTAGATTTTTTTTGTTAGTTTAATAGTTTTAGAGAAGTTGTTTAAAATACCGCAAGCTAAGTCCCACTTTTCAAAAATACATCAATCAAAAATATACTAACATTTGGGTTTAGGCTTTAGTGATTATTGTTTAGAGTTTAGTATTAAGGGGTTGAGGTTGGGTTTATAAATGTTTTATAAATATTTATAAAAATTAGCTTAGTGTTATTTTATCAAAAATTTAGGATATTTATGAAAATAGTCATTCATTAATGGTATATTTAAAAATTGGTATCAAATTTTTGGTAGAATTAAAATTTCCTCGTACTTTTATTGATTTTAAAGATATGATTCTCGTATCACCAATCATAAAATAAATTTTTTGGGCATAATATTTATGTTTTTAAGCTATTTTATTGTTAATTTTCAGTGAGTTAGCATCTATGTAAAGTTAATTGTTAAATACTTATTCTTTCAAAGCTCTTGCATTATATAAAATCTTGCCTTTTAAGACATATTATTTTAAAATATATATTTTATGTTAATTTTCCAAATTTTAGTATATATATATATATGTATCAATTTAATTCTTTTAAAGATTTTTATTTTGTCATTCTTTCTTATTTTAAATTGATTTCTGTTTATTTTATATTTTTTTACCTTATAAGATATTGATTTTAATTTATTTGGAAATAAGTATTTTGGGGAAATTTAATCAAATTGGATGCTGATTTTACATAAATTTATTAGTATTTTTAAGTTATGTGTGATTATTAGTATTTTTAAGTTATGTGTGATATTTATCATTGTCTTTATAATTTGTTTTTTTTAATATAGTTTTAATTCATTGATAACTATATTAGAAATCAAAAATACTTATACGAAATATTTTTAGTTATTTTTATCTAGGATTTATAAATATTTTTTTATGAATATCAAGTAATTTATTTTATGTTTATTTTCTTTTTTAGTTTACTTTATTTTATATATATATATATTTTAATTTTTATCTTTTTAGAAATTCTTTTTTTTCTTAAATTAATAAATTAAAATATTGATTTTGTATATTATTAATGATTGTTATGAATTTTGTGTGAACATTTTTAATAGTTTACAGCTTCAACTTTTGAATATTATAGATTGAAAATTGTTCTTTTAAATACATAAAATTGATATAAGATTACTTTCTATTTTTGGATTTTGAATTTTTAAGTTTTGCCATTTTGTTAATTTATTGATCTTTAATGATTGGCTTTTTTGTTTATATACTATTAGTTTAGTTTTATATTTTATATAATTTCCCAAAGAAGAATATTGTCATAACTCTACATTTTTGTGTGTTAAGTTTTATATGATTTTACATTGTACACAAACCAATGTCATTCTTGGAGCTCAAACATTCATACTGAATCTAAATATCGTAATAGTTTTGTTGTCAAATCCATATTACTCACAAATGGAAGTTAATCTTTTAAAAATGTTGACGTAGAAACATTCAGATGAAGATGTACTAAAGAAGCAGGGTGACCTTTTTATCAAGCAAAGTCTTTTGCTTTCTCCACAATGCACCATTCATTACTACATCAATTACATATGCATTCTTGATTGTTGATAACCGATGTGCCACCACCCCAGTGGTTTGGTTAACCATAGCCGGTCCAATGCTTCATGAACCACAAGCTCTGACTAAGGTTCCAAAGTAATAGTTGCTTCATCCAACAACAACACCAGAGGGTCTTCAAAATTGCTATGGATTAGGTTACTCTCTACTTTTACCCGCCTGATAATTGAACTCTTCCTTCCCCCACCATTGTAGTATAGCCCCTGCAACAGTGAAGATATCTTTCAGCTTAGTACGAATATGGAAATCAGGGATGCAAATTCAATCAGGTGCCGTTAAAGAATCATGTTGTACTCAACTAATGAAGCCATGAGCGTTAGATAGCTGAGTTATATATATATATATATATATATATATCGGTTTGAGAAGCATCTCATCCTCTTCCATAAGATATGTTTGCTCTGATCGTTTCACTGAACAAAGCCGGCTCTTGGCTCACAAGCCCGGTATTTTGCCTTAGCCATTTCATCTGAAAAGTATTAATCTCAACTCCGATCAAAAGAAATTTGACCAATCGTAAAACCTCTGCAGCTGCGCAATTACTCTCGTTTTCCCGCTTCTGCTCCCTTCAACCAAAGTGAGAAGAGCATGTTTAAACCTGTGAAAGAAATGATCCAGGCTGTGATACTGAGGATCCTTTGAACGGTTCTCAAAATGCACCAACTATCCAGGCAAAAAAGCTTCAATTGGTCTATGTTCACCAAACGAAACTTTGCTTATCTCCAAGCGAGAAACATAAAAGTGTATACAGAAATAACATAGATAATTGTTAGAATAATTTACCTTTCATCGAAGAATAAACAGGATGAGATTTTGCCGCCTGTTTTGGTGGTTTTTCGCAGCCATGGTTTTGGTGAAGTTAGGGATTTTTTTATTTTGGGGATTTCCGTTTGGAGAATAATTGGATTTGATAAGTGGCTATCAATTTATATGTTGAGGATATGGACAGAAGCTGAAGGGAAAGTCATTAGTTTGTGATCTAGAATTTAAACATTAAAAGCATATGAATGGTGGAAGAAGGTCTTTTATAGCTAGACTGAAAACTGATATGTTGATCGATTGCCTTCGGCTAAAACCGACAAATTAAAGAGGAAGGGAAAACGTATGGATAATTTTGAATTAGATGGGCCACATATCAATTTGAATAAGCCCAATTTGTTTTCATTTTTAAGTTAGCTGAGATGACATGGCTAAACGGATCCTTCTTATTAGCTGGAATTTTCATGCAGACGTGGATACTCTCTACATTCACTTTATTCAACTTTTAGTATTGTAAGATATTTTTTCTATAATTTTTAATAATTTTAATTAATATTAATTTAATTAATTTAATTATTTTTTTCATAAAAACATACAAAAGTCTATTTTAATGAAACATTTTTTTCTAAAACATTTATCTTAATGAACGGAAGAAATAATTTATAAAAAACATACTTAAACAAAAAAAAACATATTTTAGAAAAAAAAATTGTTTCAACAACAAACATTTTTGTATCTTAAGACAATTTTGATTAATAAATAATAAGTAATTATAATTTTTTTTAAAAAAATTAATTGTATCTACTCAATTCTTATTTACTTTACTAAATAAAATAAAATTAATAATACGACATGATCCACTAAATTATGAGTCATAAGCAAATAATCACTCTGATGTTATTACCATCTAAGTCTTTTTTTTTTAACACATGATTGTTGGACCGTGCATGTGCTTTGAAATGAATAGTGGAAGTCTAAAGATAACGGTGTTTTGGATAAATTGTGGCAATTTCTTTTAAAAGATTTTACAATACAATGACCAAAATGATAAAGTTGCCTAAGGATCGAATGTGTGAATATGAAAGCTTGTTAATAAAACAGTACCTTCGTTTTATTATTTTCTTAACTTCTGAGATTTTCCTTATACTTTGATCTCCTTATATAGATAATAGGAGTCCTTATCTTTTCCTATTACACATAGAACTAGGAACCTTAACTTTATCCTAATCTAATAAGTTATTCTACTTATCTTAATGAATAACTTGTTTCCTAAGCTATCTTTGAAGCTTATCCAACATTCTCCCTTCTAAGCTTCAAGCCATCTTTGCTTAAGTCTTGAACTTGAATCAGCTCCCTCATCTCCTTGAACTTGATCCTTGCTAAAGCTTTAGTTAGGATGTCCGCTTTCTGCTTTTCTCCAGGAACATGTTCCACATCAATCTCGTCTTGCTCCACTCGTTCACGAATGAAATGGAACCTCTTGTGAATGTGCTTGCTCCTACGGTGAAACACGGGATTCTTGACTAATGAGATAGCTGACTTGTTGTCCACTCGTATCATCGTCTTCTTCATCTCTTTTCCTGTAATCTCACTTATCAAATCTTGTATCCAGACCGCCTGCTTTGCTGCTTCCGTTGCCGCCATATACTCTGCTTCACACGAGCTTAAAGACACCGTGTCTTGCTTCTGCGAGCACCAAGTGATTGGCGTTTCTCCTAGACAAAACAAGTGACCTGTCGTACTTCTTCCGTCGTCCGGATCCGTGTTGTGACTACTGTCACTATATCCCACGAGATTCATTGATCCACCTTGCTCGTAAGATAATCCGTACCCGACTGTTCCCTTCAAATACCTTAGCACTTGCTTCAGTGCGTTGCCGTGTGACGTTCTTGGTGAGTGCATATATCTACTCAGGATGCCCACTGCGTAACACATATCTGGTCTTGAGTGCATAAGATATCTGAGGCAACCAATTCTCCTTCGATACAATGTAGCATCTATCTCAGGTTCGTCGAGGCCTTTTGAGAGTTGCAGACCGAACTCCATGGGTATACATGTCGAGTTGCAGTCATTCATTGCAGCTTCCTCCAATACTCTCCTCGCATACGCTTCTTGATTGATCATGATGTACTTTGAGCTTTGTCTCACTTCCAATCCGAGGTAGTAGGTTAGAAGACCTAAATCAGACATCTCAAAGTTCTTTGACATGTTCTTCTTAAACTCTGAGATTTCTTTTGCAGAGTCTCCGGTAATGAACAAGTCGTCAACGTAGATAGCCACGATAAGAAGCTTTCCTTTATCATCCTTTCGATAGACAGAATTTTCTTTAGAACACCTCTTGAAGCCGAGTTGCTTCAAAGTTTGATCAAGCTTTATGTTCCAAGCTCGTGGAGCTTGTTTCAATCCATACAGGGCCTTAGAGAGTTTGAAAACCTTATGCTCTTCTCCCTTCTTTTCAAACCCTTCAGGCTGTGACACATAAACTTCTTCGTGTAACTCACCATGTAAGAATGCTGTCTTAACGTCTAGATGGTGAATCTCCCACTTATTCGCAGAAGCTAACCCAATCAAGAGTCTTATGGTCTCTAATCGAGCCACTGGTGCAAACACTTCATCAAAGTCGATACCATGTTCTTGTACGTAACCTTTAGCTACGAGTCTCGCTTTGAACTTGTTGATAGATCCATCAGCGTTTCTTTTGATCTTGAAGATCCACTTGAGACCGATGATCTTTGCTCCAGCTGGCTTGTCTATTAGCGTCCATGTCTTGTTTATGTTGATAGAATGGATCTCGTCTTCACATGCCTTCGTCCATCTTATATCTCCCTTTGCTTCTTGGAAATTCTTTGGCTCATTATTGATTTCATGAAGCAGCAGCTCACATTCTATCTCAGCAAGTAAAATGTAGTCATCTAGGTAACTCGGTTTACTTGTTTGACGAGTTGAGCGCCTTAATTCCTGTTTCGAGCTTTGATCAACTTCTTCTTCTTCGTTGTGTGTTACATCTGATTCTGCGTGTGTAACACCTGTTTCGTCTTCTTGCTGCTCTGTTTCTGCATTCGCGGTTTCTTCTTGTTGTGTGCTGGCTATAAACGGACCATTCCCTTCGTTTACAGTCAATCCCCACGTCATCCGGAACATACCAGAGTCGTCTTGTCCTTCCTTAGTATCTCCCTTCCAATTCCAACAAGTCTTCTCGTCGAAAATTACGTCCCGACTTATGACTATCCTTCTGAGAGTAGGATTATAAAGTCGATAAGCTTTCGTGCCTGGTTCGATTCCGAGATGAACAAGAGCTTGAGAACGATCATCAAGTTTCCTTAGATGAACTGAATCTACTTTCGCGTGAGCAACACATCCAAAAACTCTTATGTGACCTACGTTAGGCTTTCCTCCCTTCAAGCTTTCGTATGGAGTTTTATTCTTCAATGCTCTAGTAGGAACACGATTGATCACATAAGTTGCGTGTCGCACGGCTTCTCCCCACATGTAGTTCGGTACCTTCATAGCTTTCATCATGCTTCGAGTCATCTCCATTAAAGTACGATTCCTTCTCTCCACAACTCCATTCTGTTGTGGAGTATATGGTGCTGTTAAATGGCGTTTGATGCCATGTTTGTTGCAGAAGTCTTGGAAATCCTTTGACGTGAACTCTCCTCCTCTGTCCGTACGGAGTGTTCCGATTGTCTTGTTTGTTTCCCTCTCAACAAGTGCTTTAAAACTCTTGAATCTATCAAAGGCTTCACTCTTTTCTCTCAACAAAATAGACCACATATATCTCGTACAATCATCAACTATGACGAAGATATAGTTGTTGTGACCTTGTGTTGCCGGCGATATGGGACCGCACAGATCCGCGTGTAACAGCTCGAGAGCAACCGAAGATCTGTATGCAGTTGCTGCAGGAAAGCTGTGACGCGTCTGCTTCCCGACCAAACACGAGTCACACAGCTGCTTCTCTTCATGTATTTCAGGTAAGCCACGAACCATATCATGTGTTGCCATGGCCCTTATTGTCTTGAAGCTTATATGACCAAGGCGTGCGTGCCATCTCCATGGTTCCTCCTTGATCTTTGCGAGTAGACAAGTAGGTTTACCAACTTTGAGTGATATCTTATATAGACGATTAGAAGCTCTCTGAACTTTCACCAAAAGTCTACCGCTTGGATCTCTCAAGGTGAGATAATCCTCTTTCATCCTTATGTCACACCCTTGTTCAGTTGCTTGACCCAGACTTAGTATGTTACTTTTCAAGTTCGGTATGTAGTATATGTCGGTTAGGAGCTTCTGTTCCCCTGTCTTGGCTTCAAAGAGGATAGATCCTTTGCCGTTTATATCTACATACGAGCCATCTCCAAACTTGACTTTTCCTTTGATGTTCTCGTTGAGCTCTGAGAAGTAAGATCTTTCACCAGTCATGTGATTGCTCGCACCGTTGTCTAGATACCATATACCATCTTCTTTCTTGCTTGGCTCTAGTGAATTCGGTAAGACTTTTTCTTCGTTGAGATACACAACTTGATGCATGTATAACGCAGCTTCTGCTACCTCCGTCTCTGTCTTGTTGAGCTCTTGTTTCTCTTCTTTCTTCTCAGGACACACGGATTTGAAGTGTCCCTTCTTCTTACAATTGAAGCATGTGATCTGGGAGTAGTCTTTCTTCTCTTTGTTCCCCTCGCCAGTGTTGCTCCTTCCTCGTCCTCTACCTCTGTTTCCTTGACCACGACCACGATATGATCCTCTTCCTCTGCCTCTCGAGTTCTGATCGTTTGATGTTTCAGTACTTGAGAACAACAGATTGTTTTGTTGATCATATGCAGTTTTGCCTTTGACTCGTTCTTCATATGCTTTGAGCCTTCCAATAATATCTTCAAACGAGGTTTTGTTTAGATCAAGCATCTGCTCTATTGATGCTGTCATGTGAATGAATTTGATTGGTAGGCTGTTGAGAAGTTTCTTCACGAGCTTTGGTTGATCAATGCTCTGTCCCAACGAGGACGCTTTTGATGCAAGCTCTGTTAACTTGCTCGTGAAGTTATCTATGCTGTCCGAGTCTTCCATGTTTAGTCGATCAAATTCATTCATTAGTGTTAACAGACGAGCTTCTTTTACTCGTTCAACTCCAAGGTTTCTGGTTTTAATGGCTTCCCATATGACTTTAGGGGAGTCATCATCTCCTGCTTGTAAAACCATCGATTCAGGTATAGAGCCGAACAGAAGTGCCGTTGCGAGGTCGTTTCTTTCTTCGTCGTCAGTGCCTGGGTCTATTGCACCCCAAACTTTGTGAACCTTTAACAGAATCTTCATCCTCTTTGCCCAAACAGTGTAGTTCGTCGTATTGAGCATCGGACAGATTACAGCACTCGGAAAGTCTTCTCTTCTTCCTAGTGGCTTCATCTCTGTTAAAGCTTTTGTATCAGCCATGGATACAGCTTCTCGATTTCACAATCACACAAAAACCTAAGCTCTGATACCAAATAAAGTTGCCTAAAGATCGAATGTGTGAATATGAAAGCTTGTTAATAAAACAGTACCTTCGTTTTATTATTTTCTTAACTGCTGAGATTTTCCTTATACTTTGATCTCCTTATATAGATAATAGGAGTCCTTATCTTTTCCTATTACACATAGAACTAGGAACCTTAACTTTATCCTAATCTAATAAGTTATTCTACTTATCTTAATGAATAACTTGTTTCCTAAGCTATCTTTGAAGCTTATCCAACAAATGAAGCATACACACATCAAATTAGTAAAACAACTCACTCAATATAGGAACCGATACAATGACCAATAGTCTATTGGTTCTCATGAAGCTTGTGTTCTAGTTGTGGCATGCATAACTTTTTTTGGACAAGTGTTTATGCATAAGTAAAATGCATGATCTAGCTTTTTTTGGAAATCCATGTTCAACGAGATCAAGTGTTTAGGCAGTCCTACTCTCTGTTTGAAAAGTATCAAAAGTTAGATTTAAGAAGCAGTCTACATGTGATGTGAGCTTGGTGAGGATGGCATTGATTTCAATGATCTGACTAGAGAGTGGTTTCAACTGTTGTCAAATGCTATAACTGTTCAAAGGAATAAGAAAGATGTGTTGGAACCTGAGAATCTACTTCCTAAAGATGAAATAGAACCTGAGCTGGAACCTGAGAATCTACTTCCTAAAGAAAGAGGGAGGGAGAGAAGCAATTAATGTAAGACGTGACCGCAAAGTTAAACACTCTGAAGAATAAATAAGATCGTAACTTCTCTCCTCTCTTGTGCGCACCACTTGTTAGTAGGTCTGTATATAGTGATACATATTTGACGGTGATAGTGACATCTATGTTATGCTCATGAGTGTGATTAACAAACATCACTAATGTGTTAAAACCTAGAACAAGGATGTATATCAAAGGACACGTTACTTTTTCCAAACAAGATTGTTTTATTAGAAATCTCTTAAACAAAGAACACTTGTTTCTGTTTAATCAGAATTACACGCATTCACACACACGTGAATCGTCACTGACCAATCTCTAATCTTCTAAACAATCAATCTAAATAACTCTCACGTTCTATCTCTCTATCTCACAGACTTTGCAGACACGTTTTTAAATCTCCCAAAGCTTAAAGAACACAAAACAACTTCTTAAACTCTTTATATTGCTCATAGAGTTCCTAATCCTAGTTGTATTTGAGATAAACTCATATCCACCTGATTTATCTTTATCTTCAAACTCATTGACGTAATTTCTTCATCTTACAACCATTAAACTTACCACGTCATCACAAGAAGAAACGTTCATGCGAACTCGCTTAAGTGTGTGTTGACTTGCAACTTTGTGTTCAACCTCAAAATCGTGCTTTAACAAAACTGGTCTCAACATAATGCACATTTGAATTTGATAGAAAGGAATTTTTTGATACAATGAGAAACCTCTGAAACTTTAAAATCAGTAGTAGACAAGCATTAAAAATGTTTACAAAGATGAAACACCTTTCTCTCTTTGTCTTGGTGTGTCTTCTCTTCTCCACAGTTTGAATCATGAGCAACCCAAGCCTACTTTTGAATAACTTTTTCTTCTTCTTCTTATGTGCTTCTGACTTGTGGTCATTTAAACGACATTTCGCGCCTCTTCTTAGGGTTAGGATCTGGGTTTCCTTTTCTCATCATTGCCACAAATTCCTCATAGTTTATCCTCCCATCCTACACAAACAAAATGTTTAACTTATACATATTTGTTGAATGTTCTTATCAAAGTTATCAAAGCTAGTGAAAAGGGTCTTCTTACATTGTCTCCATCAACCTCAGAGATGATTTCCTTAATGTCCCTGCCATCATTCATGCCAAACTCCCTCAGGGCTTGCTCCAGCTCTTCCATTGTGATGTATCTAGAATCCAAAGACCATTATTGGTTTCAACTAAGTTATATCAGAAACTGTTTATATTACAATCTGCTGATTACTTACCCACTGTTGTCTTTGTCAAAGTGTTGGAAAGCTGAGTAGATATGCTCTTCTCTGTCAAGTCTATTGATGTGCATTGTTGCTGCTATAAATTCCCCATAGTCTATTGTTCCATTACCATCCGCATCAGCCTATAGGAAACAGAAAACAATCAGTTCTTTATGCATCTTAGTAGATAGAAAGATAGTTACACAGAACAAGAAAAAAGACTTACAGCTTCCATGAGTTGCTGGACTTCGTATTCGGACAACCTAGTACCTTGCTTGGCAAGTCCCTGTCTTAGTTCCTCAAGAGTTATTGTTCCGCTGTCATCGGTGTCCATTCCTTTAAACATCTCCTTTAACCCCATGATTTCTTCCTCTGATAAGCACCCTGCTATCACCTGTTTAAGAGGCCAGTGAGATATATATAGACCAAAGAGTCAACATCTTATAATAATGTATGTTTTTGAGAAGAGGTAGTAAACTTACCCTTAAAGCAACTTTCTTGAAATTGTTCATTGCTTTGAATTGCTTGAGCCTTGACATTACAGCATTGTCAAGAGGAACATCTGGTGCTTCTCCATCCTCCTTGATCCATGGATGGTCTTTAAGGAAAACAAAATATGTTAAAAAAAGATGATATATAGGAGCTGCTTTCTTGTTCTTTAAATAGGAAGGTGCTTACTTAGAACTTGAGCAGCGGTTAATCTTTGTTTTGGATCAGAGTTTAGCATCTTCCTAACAAGATCCTTTGCCTGATGTGAAATGGCTGGCCATGGATCAGTTGAAAAATCAACCTGTCCACTTAGAATGGCGTTGAAGATCCCATTCTCAGATTCTGTAAAACATGAATGATATATCAAACCTTTTATCATATCAGAGATAGATAGAGAGGTGAATCAATAATGTTTTAATTACCAGCCCAGAAAGGTGGAACACCAGACAAGAGGATATACAACATGACACCAATGCTCCAAATATCAGCTTCTGGTCCATACTTCCTCCTCAAAACCTCAGGTGCAATGTAATAAGCACTTCCCACAATATCTTTGAACTCCTCTCCTGGCTTGTAGAACACGGATAGTCCAAAGTCTGTGGCCTTGAGAGGAGAGTTCTCATCTTTGTTAAGCAACAAAAAGTTCTCAGGCTTCAAATCCCTATGAATAACCCCCATGGAATGACAAGTATGAATAATCTGAACAATGGTCCTTAGCAAAGACGCAGCAGCTCTCTCCGAGTAATGTCCTTTTGCAATGATCCTATCGAACAACTCTCCTCCCGCACAAAGCTCCATGACCAAATGCACTGAATGTTTATCCTCATAGGCTCCTTTAAGCTCAACGATGTTTTGTTGACCCGTCAAGTGATGCATTATCTGCACCTCCCTTCTCACATCTTCAATATCTTCCTTGTTCACCAACTTCCTTTTGGCAATGGTCTTGCACGCGAACTGCAGACCCGTGGCCTTTTGTGTGCAGAGATGGGTTACACCAAACTGTCCACGACCAAGCTCTTTCCCTAATGAGTATGAGCTTTTTACATCTTCCATTGGTCGGCCTAAGACAGGTCCTATTGGTCCTTGTTTGGTTGCAGGAGGAGGAGATGCTGGTGGGTGTCTAGAAGCTTTCGCAGAGGCTTCAGCACCACCACCTCCCTGAGTGGGTTCTTCTTTGTTGTTCCCTGTGTCTCGTCCGCAACAATTTCCCATTGTTGCAGTTAGGGGAGAGGAAGAAAGCTCTCAGCCAAGAAGAGAAAAAAAAAATACAGTTTTTAAAAAGATCTTTTTTTTTTCTCTCTTCTTCCTTCCTCTGTCTGTTTCTTTAGGGTTTGGTTTCTTCTTTAGCAAGAAATGTTTAGAAGTTTTTGCTTATGAATTGGCTATGAATAGCATTTTTCTGTTTTTGCAACTAGTTTTCATTTTGGCTGGCCTTTGGTTTTCAAAACCATAATGTGGTTTGCTGATAGGGAGGGACTTTAGGAACCACAGGCCTCTCTGTACTTTTGTTATTTAAAGATTTATTTATTTCAGGATTTATTACAAAAGGTTGAGAGCATTTCATGGAGATTTTGTGAGGTTGCTTGTATATTATAATGTCGAAAATGAATATGATTTGCAATTATTTGGTATCAGGATATAAAAAAAAATGTCGGCTAACCGAGGATGGTTGAATTACAGTTTCAACAATTTAAATCATTCTCTTATTGCAACAGGAACTTGCCAAAGTTCTTCAAAACATTGCCGAATTACTCCTATCATCGGTTAGATTCTACTAGTTCCATTTACACATGGATGTGAATACTAACAGACTACCAGTTAATAGAATTATTACATGTGTTAATGCAATACAAATCTCAAAACCATTTGAAGAGAGGCATACCATTGAAGATTCTCTTACATCCTAATTTACACTAGTTCACATTCCACATCATCTTTTCTTTATTCTACATATTATTTAACATTTGTTTACATTTAAAAATAGTTTTATCTAATACAATTCAATAAGCTATCCCACTATTTTATTTCATATATTCCTTTTTATAATTATATTTTATGAATAATAAAGTTAAAATATTTTTCAAAATCATAATAACTAAAATTTATATTTTTATTACAAAACTATTTTTGATCCACAAAAGAGAATTTTTGAAAAATATATATTATTTTAAAAATATTTTTTTCTGTATCCAAAACAAATAAACTAAGTCTCTATTTATAGAGCACAAAAAATTATAAATTTTGAAATAATTTATTTTTACAAAAAATATTATTTGACATAAAATATTGATGGGTAAATCTTTCAAATAGTCATTTATAAGTTTTTATCACAAAAATAGTTTTCAAGAAAAAAATGACTGAAATAGACTTTTTATTTAAGAATTTTAATATATCTTTTAATTTTAAACATCACCTCCAAAATCCACCCCATAAATATAAACCCTAAGTTTAAATTAGTTAATTCAAAGGGTATAAATGTATATTCACACATTTTAATAAAATTTATTTTAGTCATTTTTTCTTTAAAAACTATTTTTGTTACAAAAACTTAAATACACTATCCTAAAGCATTTCTCATAATTTATCTCAAATAAATTAAAGTGTATAAAATAAGCAAATTAGCATTGTAGATCCCACACCAAACACTTTCAATATGTTGAAAAGTTTCAACAAAAGATAATTCACTTTCAACATGTCCATTGTATGTATTCAAATGTTGAAAGTTAAATTTAATAGACCCACTTTACATGGTTTTAGGATTACAACTTTTGAGTAATTCGCGTAATGGCGGGTTTTTTCGTATCAATTAGTTACAAGTGGAATAAACAGTAAATTAGTTTTTTTTTTTTGAACAAAGTGGAATTAACAGTAAATTAGTTTTATTAAAAACACATACTGTATTTTCTAAGCGAAGTATGCTCCTCTTCGATGTGCTCATTATCCATTGGGATTCAACCTACCATACTGTTACTATTATAGAAACAATACGAATCAAATACAAAGCAGTGAAGATAAATGTTACAAATAATGAATTAAACTTATTCCTTGATTGACAAAAAGGGCATATGCTACAATGAGATAAAATAACAACAAACAAAAGCTACAAAAATCAACATCCTGCCCGTTTAAGTTGATGGGGGCGAGGGGATAACCGAATCGGGAGTATGAGATGATGGTGTCCAAGCATATAGAAGCATGCCGAGTACTAGGATCACTGTGCCTGCCACGAACCCGGTTGGAAGTGAAGATGCGACCCCAAGGTACGGTAAGGGAAGCGTGAAGAAGTAAACCGCTATAGGCACTGCACAAGCAAAGCCAACACAAGGTTATGTACTGCTCGAAATGTTTTTCTTCTGTATTACAGAGATCTCTCACAGAGATGACCGTGTGATTGATAGGGAAAGCTATAACGAGACGAATGATGTACCTGAAACGGTGGATGCCAGAGACGACACAACAGCAGATGAGATCTTGATGAGGCGTAGAAGAGAGATGTTGTAAGCCATGTTCATCATTACAAACATTATAGGAAGAAGGGGAGCCCCTTCGCATCCTGTTGTCAAAACCAAACCAAGCGTGTTAAATGCTATGAGCAGAGGGCAAAAACAAGGAGATACTCGAGCAGAAGGTATTAGCATCCACTAACCTGTTGTCGTAGCACCGATGTTCAGAAAGCAAGCACCTCCGTCTCTGAGATAGCTTGGTAGTTGATTAAACGGTATGCCCCAAAGTTTTGAAAGAAAAGGAAGAAGCAACGCAATGCATATGACCTGGGTTGAGTTGACCACAGAAACACACACATTAGCTAACAAATAGATGCCTAAGAACAGGAAATGATCTGATGCTAAAAAACCAAGAGCACTTACTTGGAAAACTGAACCATATGAGTTTACAACAAAAAGATCAAGTGAAGCACCCTGTAATAATACGAATTTCATTCAGAACTCAAAAGAAAAAAAAAAAGAAGAAACGGAAATGCTGTTGAAGTGTCTCGACGGCATAATTACCTTCAACCGCTTTTTGCTATCTAGAAAGATGATTTCCTACAAGGATATGAAATTTACTGTTAAAAGAGAAGATCCTAAAATCTTTAGTTGGCGATATAACGAGCTAATCATGGACAAACCTTCATTACTGTGTCTGCTCCTTGAAGCATAAAAGATAATACCATAAGAAGACTCCAAAATATTCCAGCATCTTTAAATGAATGAGCAGCCCCTGATCCACTGAACATGCAAGAGAAAATATTACTACTTAAACCCAACATGGATGACATATGTTGTTAAACTGGCTACGTTGTGTCCTTTTACAAGTCTAAACAGCCCCTGATTAATATCAAGTAAGTTAATCGAGCTGGCTAACCTTGCCACACTGACGATTACACCAAATGCTACAAGAATACATCCGAATATTTGATTTATTCTATATCTCCTCCCGAGAAAAATCATGGAGAACAGAATTTGCCAAATAAGAAACGTCTGCAAAGCAATAAAACGACTAGAATTAACTCTAAAGCATTTTTCAGAGAAGAACCAATGTTTTTTATCAGCTATAATTCAAGAAAAACAGAGTTCTGAGGAAAGTGGCTTTTGACACACTAGAGGGAAATTTAGGATAATCAATGTTGTACTATGAACTTATAGAAGATAGAGATAATAAGGTTTTAAGCTTCTAACCTGAGATAAAACTGTAGTAGATGGTCCAGAGAGATTTGCTGAGATAATAAAAAACGAGAGTAAGTAAGATGAACAGGGTTCATTTTCACGCATTGCATGCATCTATAATGTTTAGATGTAATTTCATCAAACAGATAGAAGTATACAGTAAAAAACGGGAAAGGGAAAGAAGTGTCAAGGGTAGAATCAATGTAAAGATACCTGCAGCAGCCATCCCAGAAGTTAAAGCAAGAGACTCCAAAATGCCAACAACTAAAAATGGAATCTTTGGAACTGATAGCATCTCTTTTGTAACAATCCCAGCTCGGTATCTGAAATACAGGATAGAAAAGTATACAGCTACATACCTGCAAGAAGGAAATGGAAAAGAGAAAAATAAATTGTTGTAAATTATATTTGTTAATTTGTTAATAGTATAAAACAAGATACATTCAGGAAATCGAGTATGTAATTATAACAACAAACTATGGGGTTTTCCACACTGAGCAATTACAACTTTCTTATTCTACAAGCCTGTGGTACTAGAGCTTATATCTAAAACGGAAAAAAAAAAGATAAGCTCTCTGTGCTCAGAGGCAAGCCGTGAAAACAACATTACACAGCCAAATCAGATTGGTCCATCGAGCAAAAACACTCATTTATACATTTTCTCCCAAAATTTTAAGCATATACACTGCTAATGTCCAACAGATTTTTTGTTCTCAATTTCTCATTGATAAACGACATGTTCAAAGTTTGAAAGCAAAGCAAATCAAATACATAACTAACATTCACACACCAACCCATATATGCAAAAGAAAGTGAGAGAGACGTGCGGAAGAACAATGTGATTTGACACGTGATTAAATAAATCCAGATAAGGGAAAGTATTGTGACACGATGAGTCTGGATTCATTAACTCACTGCAGAACCAACTAAAAAGTCATTTAACTCACTAATTAGAAAAAAAACTACTCTCAAGTAGGTGACCAAGATAAACTGGCACGTGATAAAAAAAAGTTATATACAGTGTGCATAAGTAAAATAAAGTGGTCGCCAACTATGACCCATTTTTGATAAAGGGAATCTTGTGAAAATTACAGATTTTATATCTTACGAATATTTGACATTCTACTCCGAGCTATGGAAGAACTCAGACTAATCTCTAAAGATAAGTGCAATAGAACCCATCATATCCGTGTAGATGTCGAGGGTATTCATCATATCCGAGGAAACAATGTGGTTGGTGTCCCGAACCCTCCCGTCTCTTTACCACTCGACCACAAATTCCGGACTATTTGACTTATAAAATATAACAATAATATTAATAATACCAACTTTCCCATATTCCAACAATCTTCTATCAAATCAAAGGTTCCTATTCGATACTTTTCACCCCAAAAAGAGAACAAGCAATGTGTGTAGAAGAACATGAATGTAATCAAATTTGAGATCTAAACTTAACCTATACTAATTTATAGGCATTTGAGAAAGATTATTACCCAAAAGTGGAAAGCTGAGCGAGAAAGAAGGGATACTGCTTGAGAGGAATAAGTGCCAGCTTATACAAGACGCGGTTCCCCACTCCCAACGCCGCCGTGGCCGCCGCCGCAATAACTATCTCCATCTTCTTATCGTGCTCTCCGGCGACCACGTGGCCACCGGTTTTTCCAACGGTCGCGTTGGATTTCTTCTTCTTCTCCTCGGCATCGTCAGATCCATCCCAGAACTTCGCTTGAGGAACCGCTTCGATTGACCACAGCCTTGACCTTTGAGATGATCGTAGGACGAGAGGCGGTACGCCTTTTATTTGATTTCGACAGATTAGGGAAATTGATTGAGATGGATTTGCATTGCGGGGTTTGATTGAGCTCGTCGACACCGTCGAACCGGAGATTAACCGGCCGGAGCTCGTCGCCATGGTTTTTAACAGGTTCGGTGGAAGAGAGAGAGAGAGAGAGAGAGGTGGGAGGAGAAATGTAATTGTGTCGACTACTTTATACTGACATCACACGAAACTACCTCCTGGGCTACGTTTTTTTAAAGGGGGCTAATTTGTAAAATTGTTTTCTTTTAGGGCGAGTTTGTAAAGACTCTTTTTCTTTGGTGTATATCACAATTTATTTTCCTAAATAAAAATTATTTATTTGCGATAAATAAAAAAAGTTAATTAAGTAGATGACTTCTCCTTTGCTACGTTTTTGTGTGTGTTTTCCTCTCATCTAATAAAATAATCGGGCTTCTCCTTTTCAAAATCACATTATGGCGGCGTAGCTAAATAACTTTTTTTTTTGCTACGAAGTGTAGCCAGATCATTGCGGCGGTGTTGGCTCCACGGCTCTACTTTTAGTATTGTCTTACCTTTTTAAAATGGGACGAGTTCCGGGCAGACCTTTTTTTTAAACACTTCCCGTTTCCTGGTAGACTTTAATATTCTCTCCCTAACACTTGAGAATAGCCGAACCTCACTTTGTATTTTATTACAAATTGAAATGGAATATTGAGTAATAAACAAATAAAAAAATATTCTATAGATGGAATAATTACCTTTTTATTTGTTTATAACTTTATTTTTTTATTTTATTTTGTAGTAAAATATGAAGTGGAATTGGAAATACTTTCATACATGATTATATAGCGTAAAAATATTATTTCAATGAAAATCAAATTAAGAATGCAATGGATTCAAATTTTTGTGACTACTAATCCAACGCACTATTGGTGATATAGCCTTAGATCATCTCTAAACCAAGGATGCTTAAAAAAGGTTTCTTATTTTTTTTTTCAAATTAAAAAAACAAAATAAGAATGAATCAATTACGGGCCGGCACGTGTTAGTAGAACCCGCAAACAGTTGAAGAACCAGCACACAACCGACTCTTATTCTAGATGTTTTGGCGCTGGCTCTTAAATTTTTGTGTGAGACCCATTTCTTTTTTCAATATTTTTTGGATAAACAACATTTTAAGCAATTGCATTAAAAGTGATCTTACTTAGTTGGAAGTAGTAACTATTAGGATTACTCAGCTAAGGTTGTAGGTGATGTGGCATAAGTCAAGTTTATCATGTAAGAACCAATCGAAATCAGATTAGTTTGATGATTCACCTAAAATACGTAATCAAATGATGGTGGATAATGGCTGTTCTCATCTAAGGGAAAGTTGTCTTCTTAATTCACAAAAATTGACATTTTTTCAAAGAAGAATACTCTAAAATAAATTTTAAAAGAAATTGTAGCTAAAATAAATTTTAAAGAATAAAGTAATTTAAATAGACTTTATTAAAGAGTTTAAATATATATATATATACATATAACTCTTAAATTAATTAGTCTATAGAGTTATGAATAAAGTTTTGGAGGTGAAGTTTAAATTTTTTTAAAAATATATTGAAATTTTAAAATAAAATATCTATTTTGATCATTTTATTTGAAATCTATTTTTGTGACCACATTTTTTAAAAAAAAACTATTAAAAATTGCTCTTTTTCAAAAAATGGAATAATCTAATTATTTGGCAAGTTAAAACGGTGTCCCACTTAAAATCTTTTAGAAAATCTGGCGAATGGACGACTACTCAACACTACAAACACCCTTTTCTTATGTTTAAAACTTTGGTTGTCTCCTAATCATATACCAAAAAAAAAACTAAATTATGTGGGTTCACCTAGTAATGACTTACAATTGAAGGACATGAAACTTTTTTTTGTCAACCGAAGGACATGAATTTATTATAAATATATTATTGTTTTAGATGCACTAAGAGCACTTTAAACAAAAATATTTAGTTCTGAAATTCTCAAAATAATATATGTATATGCATATATTTATATTAATATTTAATTTTTTAATTTTTAATTTTACGAAAAACTCAACCCAAAATATCTATGAAAAAAAATTTGGGTTGAATTTCCTGTAAAGCTAAATAACTCCACAACATATATATATATATATATATATATATATATATATATATGTGAGAATTCCACAACTAGAAAGTTTATTGGGATTGCTTTAAAGAATATTTTTTGGTTAAGCATTAAAAGATTTTTACAATCATACAATATTATATAGTGAGTTGTCACTGAACAACTCAAATCCGATACGATGTATTTAATTTTTTCATATTTTATCATTCTGTTGTCAATTTTGATTTGAAATCCCATGAATTATATGAATTTGTAATTAATCGGTTGTGCATGATGTAGGTTAAAAGTCTAGTTTGACTGATTAATTTATTGAAATAAGAGCATATTTATTGGAGTATACTACATGGTTTCTTAATGGTGGGTCCCATGGTGGGGCCCACCTTTTTTTAAAAAACCAGTTGCCAAATATACCAAATAAGAACCGATTATATGGGAGTTTTAACACTGTTTGCGGGCCCCACTGACACGTGGCGGCCCGCAATTGGTTCACTTTTTAATTTTTTTTTTTTTTTTTTTTTAAACAAGAAAAAAAAAAAAGAGAAACCCAAGTGGGTTTCTCTGGTTAAAGATGCTCTAAGGTTCATACTGTGTGCTTTATAGTTTCTATTCCACTCCCATACATGATACTGTTTTCATGCACTGAACCCATATTGAATCTATATGCAGCCATCAAACTTGATTCTATGGTGAAAATATTGTAAACGTTTGTATTTGTATCAATATCTGATTATTAAAATATGTCCACTGTAAAGCAACAGTGACCAACAACAAGCAAAAATATAGCCACCATTTTTGACACATATTTGTCAAAATACACGTTTTCCGTTTGGTAAAATCAACTTGACAAAAACGGGTGGATCCATACGATATATTTGTTACAAAAGTATCAATAATCTTCCTGATGTAAACTATAACCAAACTTTATGATATGTGACAAATCAAATGTTAAATACGGTTGCTTTACGAAACACATGAGCTCATGTTGAATTTTCCAGTATGAATAGCATTGTTGTCCATTTACGATTCATCAACATTTTTTTTTCTTTTTTTGACTAATGTGTGATTCATCAACTTCAAGAGAAATTTCTTCATCTACCTCGATGATGTGTTCCATGACGAAGAAACACTTCCAGTAAGACTGTATAATCAATTACATAACAAGTACAAACACACATGACACGTTCACAAATATGAATATGATGAATGGTGTCGATATACCGCAATTAAACAAAAATGAAAGCAAATATATTCATGAAAAGGAGGAACAAATATTGCAGCAAACATGAAAAATAGAACCCATAAACAGATCAAAATCAGCTTCTATCATGATCTCCAAAGCATCAAAAATGTGAATAAGATCATTTCCAACCAACTCCATTTTTTTTCTCCAAAATGAAATAAATGAAAGTATGGACTAAAAAAAACTCTATTTTGCACTACATAGTAGAGTTTACTCTATAAATAAAATAATCTATTTTTTATTTGTTTATCATTCCATTATAGAGTAAAAAATGAAATAGTGTTAGAACATTTTTAATTTATATTCTATTTTACTCTGTTTTTTAAAAAAGAATTTTACATTGGAAATGTTCTAATAGCACTTTGATTGATAAACTGCAATGTGCTACCACAATTAAATCGTTAAAGATTAGAGAGTCCATCTTTTCTATATATGAGATAAATACAAGGTTGGCCTAATATTTTATGGATTTTATGGCAAAAACTATATTTTAAAGTTTATGTTTGTTTAAAATTGTAATAATATCTTTAAAAAATTGTAAATAACATTTCTTAAAATTTGTGATGAAAACGAAAATAAATATATTTAAAAGTACTTTCATCAAAATAAAATTATTAACTAAAACATGTGGAGGCATGGGATTTAATTCTGGGTGGGCGGTTCCATCTACTAAACCGGCCCGGGATAAATAGTTAAACCAGGGAGTAGATTTTTTTTGTTTTGTAACAAATTTTTAAAAGTAGATTAATCCGCGTGAGTGTAAAGGGAGTAGTATCGTAACTAGGGAACTAAACTAAACACATTACCTAATCCAGAAACGGATCATACGCAGCTGTTGCCGAGGTGGAGCACAGTGATTGGTTGGAACGATTAAAACAAAACGACTAAACTCTTACAAAGACCCGACCCGTGACTTCTCCGACACTCATGGCCCCAATCTCTCTCTCATTACACAAGCAGAAGTAGCTGGAAAGCAATGTCCCTTCTTCTTCTTCTTCTTCTTCTTCTTCTTCTTTCCTCTATCTACACCTAAAATCTTCTCTGCTCTACATCTCGCGGCGGAGCCACTGAAGAACTCAGCGACGGTTAATTAGCGGCGGCACTGTTGCTTATAACCGGAGAGGAGATTAGGTTTTGGAGATTGTTTGTTGCTGTTTTGTCTTTCTATATTGAGGTGAAATCGAAACCCTAGCCATTCGAGGCTGGATCTGAAAATTATGCTGTTGAGGCAATGGAGGAGGCTTCTTTAGCTGCTTTGGAGCGGCCACGCGGCTCTGCTTCTAATACGGTAATGGAGTTTCTCTTCTCGGTATACATTATTTTATTTCATAGTTATGGTTTTGTGATGCTTTTAAGGTTTCAATTGTCTGAAATTCAGTTGCCAGGGTACAGGAACTATGTTAGGTACATTTCAATAATATTATAAGAGAAGGTTGATTGAACGAAATATATTTTCTTAGTGATTTGTTAGAACTTGAGGAAGAGGTATTAGGCAGATAGATGGGTGGTCTACTCTTGGCTGAAGTTGTAAAATTTACACTTAACAGTATCCAGAGAAGTGGCTTATAAGGATGTTTTGATACTTGAAATGAATTGAAAACCATTGTCGATTTTTCTCTGGTTTTTGAAAATGTAAAATTTGATAACTAAGCCTGCTGGATGTTACTAATATTATGTAACTCGCAATTTATTTGACAGGTTTATAAGAGCGGTCCACTTTTCATATCCTCGAAAGGTATCTGTCCTTGTGTCCCTATCTTCTATAAAAGTTGTCACATTTCACTTGTTCAATTCCCTGTACTATTGGAATAGCATAGTGCATTTAATGTTTTATTTTGGTATTTTTAATAAATAGGATTGGGTTGGACGTCTTGGAAGAAACGCTGGTTCATCCTCACACGTACTTCTTTGGTCTTCTTTAAAAATGACCCTGTTAGTATTACAACCATACTGCCTTTTTTCCATCCGTTGATTTTGATTTCACAAGAATCATATATATTGAGCTCTGTAACTAAATGTTCGCAGGGTACGCTACCACAAAAGGGTGGTGAAGTTAACATAACACTTGGTGGAATCGACTTGAATAACTCTGGAAGGTGTGCCGAAGTATATTTTGCTAGTTGATTAGAAAACTACATGATATTCAACTTACAATGATTTTTGTTTTCAGTGTTGTGGTCCGAGAGGATAAAAGACTATTGACCGTACTATTTCCTGATGGGCGTGATGGAAGAGCTTTCACTCTTAAGGTGCTTCAACATCAGCATCAAATTTCAAATACGTACTCCCTAGATGTCTACTCTAAGAGCCAATGTTTGTAAGAGCCAATGTTTGTACTATTGTTAACTTCTCTTTCTGTGACCAACTCGGATGATGCAGGCTGAGACATATGAAGATTTGTACGAGTGGAAAACTGCCCTTGAGCAGGCTCTTGTACACGCCCCTAATGCAACACTCATCATGGGTCATAATGGAATATTCCGTCCTGAAACTAATGAGGCTACCGAAGGTTCCTTTCATCAATGTTTGGTCTAGTTTCATGTTACAGCTTTGGCCTAAGCATCTCACATGCATACACATTTTCCCTTTATTGTTTATAATTGCTAGGGCGGGATAAGCGTCCATTAAAATCATTGGTTGTTGGAAGACCAATCTTACTTGCTCTTGAAGACATTGATGGAAGCCCATCGTTTCTCGAGAAAGCTCTTCAGTTCATTGAGAATTATGGTAAGTTCTTGAGGTAAATATCGGTAGCTATCACCATGCTTTATTGATTGCCTGGTCTTCCCTAAATAGTAGTCTTCAAATGCATTAATTTTTAACTGTTTTATCTTGCCTTTGCGGTCTTTTGTATCCTCAGGAACTAAAATTGAAGGAATATTAAGACAGTCTGCTGATGTAGAGGAGGTGGAACGTAGAGTTCAAGAATATGAACAGGGTACCAATAATCTCCCAACTGGTTTCTCTCCAGCTAAATTTAAGCACATCTTGGTCATGCTAATATGATATGTTCTTAGACTTCCCTGGTACTTAAGATATGTGTTCACTCCAATACAAAGTTTACATATCTTTCCTTCTTCCTCTCCAAATAATACATAGGCAAAACGGAGTTCAGTTTCGATGAAGATCCGCATGTTATTGGAGACTGCATAAAGGTAGTCTCGTCTCAAATTTTTTATTCTGTTGATTTATTCATTGTTAAAATACTAAGATAACTTACATTTCACTTGCAGCATGTGTTGAGAGAGTTGCCTTCTTCTCCGGTTTCAGCATCTTGTTGCACTGCCCTGCTGGAAGCTTACAGTGAGTTCCCTTACCTTCCTTTCGATGAAGTCATACTTGTGGAGTGGAGATCTGACTGAACTTGGATGTCCTTATGTTTTGTCTGGATCAGAAATCGAGTCTAAGGAGGCTCGCATTAGTTCATTACGCTCTGCTATGGCGGAAGCATTTCCTGAACCTAATAGACGTTTACTCCAACGGTATACATATTAGATGTTACAGTTGAGATTACTTGTTTCCTGCCAAGTCTGGCTTTTATGAGTTGAGAATTATTTATAAGGTGTTTTCTTTAACCCCTAAATATTTGCGTTGTACCCTCAGGATTCTGAAAATGATGCATACAATCTCATCTCATTCCCACGAAAACCGAATGAACCCATCTGCTGTAGCTGCTTGCATGGCTCCCCTGCTCTTACGTCCTCTACTCGCTGGTGAATGTGATCTAGAGGACGAATTTGATAGTGGTGAAGACAATTCTGCTCAGCTTCTTGCTGCTGCTAATGCTGCCAATAATGCTCAAGCCATCATTACTACTCTCCTCGAGGATTATGAAAGTATTTTCGATGTAAGAAGCAGTCAGATTGTTTCATTCAAATTTTTATTAATGTTGTATGTCTTATATCCTTATCTGCAATTTTTTTCAGGAAGAAAATATTCAAAGATGTTCCATTTCAACCGAATCACATATTGGAAACAGTGGGCCTGATGATTCTAGTGATGATGACAACAACACGAAAAATGAATACCATAGTGAAGATAATGAAGTAGAACCAGTGACAGATGATGATGATAATGAGCGTGCGTTGAGTGGAAAAATGAGTGAGAGCAGCGGAGGCACATGCAGTGATCTCTATGAATACAAGGTTAACTCTCCTTTGCCTAGTCTGAGCTCTCTCTTCCTTCAATACACTCACGTATCTATGCCAAGTTTGCATGAAACATTTTATTTGTTTAGTGTTTGTGAGACCTTCAACATAGGAAGTATGGTTCATGGATATAGAATATTTTTTTTAACTAAATAAATTTGTGTAGGGATTTGTTGCTGATGACTCTGATATTGAATCACCGAGAGAGATAGGTTCAATACGTAATTCAAACGTACGAACAGATCATCTTGTGAGAAATCCTTTTGCCAACTCAACGGATCAACAAGCTGGAGAGCAGCTACGTGATGATGGAGAAATGTCACGTCTTGTAAATGTTAGCGAGTCTTATCAATCAGGGAAGGTCCTAAATGAACTCACTCATGGACATACTTTGGCTTCTCCTGGTCTTGAATCATCAAGTGAGAAATCCGTGAATAAGAGCACTCCCTCGTCTGTTCATTCAAAGCGCGCAACATTCTGGGGTCGAGGCAGTGTATGTGTTTGCTTATCTTGATCAAGTAGTGTACGTGTGGCATATTTGACGCATTAGTTTGAGTATAATTGGATGCATGATACAAAACTCTTTTCCTCCAGTTTGTTATAAAGTGTCACGCTGGTAGAATCATATAACATTTTCTTTCCTCTTTGTTTGTCACAGGCCAGAAAGTTATCCACAGATGGATCTTTTGATTCTTCAGGAGAAGACGAGTAAGACCTTCACTCTTGGCTGTATTATCTACCTCCATGCATATATAGATATATAGAGAGAGAATGTTTCTGTTAAGAGCATGACTTTGATTATCTATCAATGAGTTTTCAAGTTTGTATATTTGCAATTGACATTTGAGATTACACTAGCTTGGTGTCTTTGTGCTACTAATTGGTTCATCAATTATCTGTAGGCTTGCAATACAGAGACTCGAGACCACAAAAAATGAACTGCGTCAACGAATTGCAAAGGAGGTAATCAATCATCTCCTGCTGAAAATTTTACTTTTTGTGACTTAATAAAGTCATTAAAACGTGTCCTCATTATTGTTGCAGGCTAGAGGTAATGCGATATTACAGGCTAGCTTGGAGAGAAGGAAGCAAGCACTGCATGAACGTCGTTTTTCACTTGAACAAGATGTATATATGAATATGAATCCTTTCTCTCTACAGTTGAGCCTAATGTCAAAGAAATCTTATTCTGGTTCGATGGGGGAATACTTATATAGGTGTCAAGATTACAAGAGCAGTTACAAGCCGAGAGAGATCTCCGAGCAGCGCTGGAGGTTGGTTTGAGCATGTCTTCTGGACAGTTCACCTCACATGGTGTGGATTCGAAAGTAAGTATACATTTTAAGGAAATGGTATCTTTCTTTAAAACATTTTGTGAAATACTTATGATTCATGTATATTTGAAGACAAGGGCTGAGCTTGAGGAAATTGCTCTTGCTGAGGCTGATGTGGCCAGGCTGAAGCAGAAAGTCGCAGAACTTCACCAACAGCTTAACCAGCAACGTCAGACTAACTTAGGTTCTTTCTCAGAGGCGCGCGATAATCATCAGTATATCCAGAATCACAATCTTCAAAAGTGAGTTGTATCATTATCCCTCTACTTTCCTCACACTGATGAAGCTTATATTCCATGTTTACCTTCGTGGCCTTTTGATCTTAGTAAAGCTGTTTAACAAATATCTCAGATTAACTTATCCACTATATACCTTTAACTCAGTACTGAGAAGATCATGTTCGTATCAACTTTTGCACAGCACAAGTAGTATGTGCTGTAAAGACATTGGTTCACACATCTATATTTCTGCTCTAATACCATGTTATGTATTTCTGCAGAAGATTTCTTCAACAAGATTTTGATTCCACTCTTGCCTCCGTAAATCATGAAAGAAAACAAAGACAGGAGGTAGTTTTTACTTATGTTTCTGTCAAATCGATCACCGTCTTGCATTATTAAGATTAAACCAATAGAGTTTTACTGTTTGACCTGCAGGAGAATGTACTGGGAGTGGAATGGAGAAATAGTAAAGGAGCAGGATCTTTTGGTGTTGGCAATAGCAGGAAACCATCTCGTAAGCAAACACCTGAATCAAAAAGCAGTGAAGACTCTATAGACAATTTCTCAGGCATAGATTCTTCTCTCTCTATGCAGTCGAGTTCGAGAGCATTAGATGTAAGATATTCTGCTCATCATTATTATTATCTTGACTAAGGATTTTATATCAACTTCAAAATAAACGTTGTTGTAAAGAATGGTAACTACAGAGACATGCATGATTGCTTCTCTGCCTTTAGAAGTTCTGAGAGAAAACATGTTTAGTCAATGACAAGGCACACTTTAACATTCTTGAAAATGAATGTTTTCTTTGGCAGATAACAGAGTACCCAAGGGTTAATCATCAGTCAGCGGCTGCATCAGCAGCTTTGGTAGAGTTAACAACTCGACTTGATTTCTTCAAGGAAAGACGGTCGCAGCTAATGGAGCAGCTGCAGAACCTGGATCTCAACTACGGCACGTCTTCTTCTTCACAAGACTTCATACACCGGCCATCATCTCCACCATGGAACTAACACTATCAGAAAGAAAACAACAGTCTTGAGTTTGCTCTGTATATGCTTTTGGGTGATGGAATAATGCTGTTCTGCTCATTTTCTACTGAGAAGACAAGAATGACCTCATTCTTTTGGACAACCAAAGTGTAATCTTGTGTGTATATAAAAGACTTTTTTTTTATTTGTGTAATACAACATATACTTTATGTGACATTGGGTTTTGTTCATAAGTGTTAACTCTACCGTCTGTATATGCTCTGAGCAGGTAATTAACTGAAAGTCCCTGAGTATTCAAATGTTGTATATACTTTCTTAGAATAGTTGATTCTACGCTGATATTGGTATCTGTTGGCTTGATTATTTTTATTTTTTTTAAAAAATATTTTTTGTACAAATGTTCAATTTTGGTAAAACTGAACCAACTAAAACCGAATCGAAATAGAAAAACGGTTAGATTTGGTAATACCAAATAAACTTAATAAATGCTATTTTAAAAAAAAAACTATATAAATCAATCAAAGCGAACAAACAAAACAACTAATTAACTAAAATATAGTTGTATAATTATATAATACAATTAATCATATATATAATATATTTTATCGATAAAATTTTGATATTTAAAACATTGATTTTAATAATTTTTATTTGTTTTAAGTTAAAGGTTGTTTTTAATATTTTGTTGATAGTTATATGTGCTAAATATTAGTTATTTAATAATATTATGGTATCAATAATTTTTTTTCTATTATAATTTTTTAGTAATTATTATTTTTTTTATTTTAAAAATTATTTTATATAGTTAAATAAAATAGAAAAACTTATATTTTAAAACTAGAGTTTTCCAAATATATTTATAATTTAGTAAATCTGATTTTAATCATAGCTAAAATTTAAGATATATATATATATATATGTTTTTGGTATAAAATTGAATATACCAAAAACCAGAAGTATATAAGTTGTAGGAAAGCAAAATAAATATATTTAAATATGCGTAGTACTTATAAATTCAAATAACAATAAAACTAAAAAATTGAACTAAATTAAACACCAATAGTTTTTATAAGAAATATTTTTTTTTAAAGAAATTCATAACCCAAGGAAGGAATATTTAATGTAAAAAAGAAATATATATAATTTTGACCAAAAAAAGGAAATATATATAAAATCTCCTAAATAAATAAAAACGAAAAAAATGAAAGAAAAAGTGAAAACTATAGAAGAAAAGGAAAAGACTAAGAAACGACGTCGTCAGAGCTTATTTTCCCTCGTTCACTATTTTTTTTCTCTCTCGTATATATATTAAGGAAAAGTCCGACCTTGACATTATACAACATCACCGTCTCCTTCTTCTTCTTTTTTTTCCTCGCTTTGGAAAAAAAAACCCTAGCTTCTCTATCGTTCTCACCGATGCTCGTGGTCGCATAGCCATTCACAGATCTGGTAAATTGAGTTAATATCCTTCTCCTTTTATTCATCCTATTTCACGATTTCGCTCTTACTTTTTTGTTTTCTCGTTTGATGCTGATTCTGATTGATTACGCTTCTCTTTCTCCGATATTTAGTCATGATTATGGGTAACATAGATTCATAGACGATGACTTTTAGGGTCGTTCACGATTTTTTTTCTGATTATTTTCTGTAGATTTAAGCTCTCGTAAATCGGATTTTTTTTATTTGTTAATATCTCATGTTGATCACTTGTAGAATCGAATGTTCTCTGTAAAGGGTCTTGATTTCTCTATTCAAGTTTTTGACTTGAAGAGAGGATTTACTGATCCGAATTGCTCGGGAAACCCTAATTAGAAGCATGTTTGTAGCCATAGGTTTCTCTCTTAAGTCTGTTTTCTTTAGTATAGAGCTTTAGATTGATTGGTTTTGTTTAAGCTTCTGTGAAACTACTTTGGTATATATAGATAAGACACAAGCTAGGTTTAGCCTGAGATTTTGCCCTTTTTTTAATTAATTGCAGGTTATTAGTTTTGAAAATTTTGAGACTTTGCAGATGGATAAAAGTACTGCTTCCTCGCCATGGGAGCGAGCCCAATCCATATTCGATAAGGTTCTCCCTCTCTTACATTTACAATTTGCCTCATCATTGTTCTTGGAGTAGTCTTTTTAACATGCCTCGTAGAGATATCAGTTCCTCTTAGCTCGTCTTAGGATTGTTTTTATCTTTTTACATTAGCCTCTGGCTTTTCAGAATTGGTTCCACGTTACAGTTACGATAAATGCATTCTTTGCAGACTATTCAGTTGGAAGCCAAGCGTCAGAAGGCTGCACAGTCTAGGAGCTCGTCTGACCCCAATTTGTGGCAGCAAATTCGTGAGAATTATGAAGCAATCATTCTTGAAGATCATGCTTTCTCTGAGAAGCACACCATTGAGTTTGCGCTGTGGCAGTTGCATTACAAACGGATTGAAGAATATAGATCACACATCAATGCTGTCTTGGCTTCTAGTAGCTCGAGTGCGGCTCAGAATGCAAAGGGTCCTTCTATTCCCGAACGAGTTGCGAAACTGAAGCTGCGGTTTAGAACTTTCCTTTCAGAAGCAACTGGGTTTTACCATGGGATGATCTTAAAAATTAGATCAAAGTATGGCCTTCCCTTGTGTTACTTTTCCGAGGATCAAGAGAGTCAAAATTTGGCTGATAAGGATGGGAAGAAGTTAGCTCAAGTTAAAAAAGGTTTGGTATCTTGTCACCGTTGCTTAATATACCTTGGTGATCTTGCTCGGTACAAAGGATTGTATGGAGAGGGAGATTCCAAGAACCGAGAGTATGCTGCTGCTTCAGGTTACTATTTGCAAGCAGCTTCTCTATTACCAGCCAGTGGAAACCCACATCATCAGGTTACTCCCTTTTTTCTCTCTTTCTGATGAGATCTTTTTATTAGCTAGCTACAGTTTTTCTGATTACATTAACTTAATGTCTCAGCTTGCTATAATTGCTTCTTATTCGGGGGATGAGTTTGCAGCGACATATCGTTATTTCCGGAGTTTGGCTGTGGAGAGTCCTTTCCCAACTGCCCGTGACAACTTGATTGTTGCTTTTGAAAAGGTTAACTAACAAATCTCTGTTTTAATTATGTTAGTGGCTTAGGCTTAGGATAATAGCCATTGTCCTCCCACTTTCTTACTCAATATCATGTAACCTTACCTCTTTGTACGGTCAAGCAGAATCGTCAGAGTTTTGCTCAGTTGCTTGCCGCTTCCAAAGACTCATCTACAAAGCCGGCTGGTAAAGGAAGAGGTAAAGGCGAAGACAATCCATCGAAAGATGCGAACGTGGTTTCTGTTCCTGAGAAGGATAAAGTAACTGGTGCAAATGAGATACTCAAAGCATTCTGCATTAGATTTGTTCGTCTCAACGGGATTCTTTTTACCCGAACAAGGTAATTTTCTCTTTCTTTCTGAAATTAGTTTGTTCTAGATTCGTTACTGGCTCTCTTGTATAATATTAATCACTTCTCTTTGTCAGCCTGGAGACATTCTTTGATGTTCTTGCTTCCACTAGCATCAGTCTACGAGAGCTGGTTTCTTCAAGCTTAATGGAAGAGCTGATATTTGGCAAAGACACCAGTGACAGCGCAATCTTCATTGTTAGACTCGTGACAATTCTTATATTTAGCGCCCATAACCTTAAGAAAGGGACAGACCCTAAGAAAGAGACAGATGGTCAGTCATATGCCGAAATTGTACAGCGTGTGGAGCCTGCTAGAAACTCCTTAACAGCAAGTTTTGAGTTACTTGGACACGTAATAGAGCAGTGTGCGCAACTTCGTGATCCTTCGTCAAGTTATTTCTTGCCTGGTGTCTTAGTTTTTGTTGAATGGTTGGCCTGTTATCCTGATATTGCATCGGGCAGCGATCCGGATGAAAGACTGACTGCTGTGAGAAACAGCTTTTGGAACCAGTGTGTTACCTTCTTCAATCGAATCTTGTCGCTTGGACCTATGTATATTGATGATGTCGAAGATGAAACTTGCTTCTCAAACATGAGCATGTATGATGAACGAGAAACTGAAAACCGACTTGCACTGTGGGAGGACTATGAATTAAGAGGATTCTTGCCATTGCTTCCAGCTCAGACTATTCTCGACTTCTCAAGAAAACATTCTTTTGGAACTGAAGGTCCCAAGGAAAAGAAAGCTCGTATTAAGAGGATCCTAGCAGCCGGGAAAGCATTGACCAGTGTGATCAAGGTTGACCAGAATTGTGTGTATTTTGATTCAAAGAAGAAGAAGTTTCTTGTTGGTGTTAAACCGTCAGGTGACTTGCTGGATTCTCATTCAAGCCCACCTGAAGCTGATAATGTGTTACAAGATAACCAAGCAATGATGAACCATAATACGCTAGTGACGCAACGAGATCAGCAGATTTACTTGGGTGAGGAGGAGGATGAAGAAGAAGAAATTGTTTTCAAACCTCTAGTTACTGAGAAGAGGAATGGGGCTTCTAACCAAACCTATGTTCCTAATGGAGGCTTAAGGAATCCTGATCAAGTTCCTAACGGAGGCTTCAGGAACCCTGATCAAGTTGCTACTATGGGGGACTTAAAAGCTCTGACTGTTTCAGATGCAGCTTTTCATGGAAATATGCTTCTGCAGGCAAGAGGCAACGCAACTGTTCAAGTGCCTGCGTCTGTGGGTTCTAACCTTCTGGGACATCTTCTGCCGTCAACCCAGTCCCAGGGTGTGCAGTTGCAACAACCTCAGACACAGGCAGTGCATCCTCAGCCAACTCAATCGCTAGTTTCTGCACGACTTCAACCACAGGTCGCACAAACTCAACCACTACAATCACGGGCTGTGCAGTTTCAACAAACTCAGGGACAGGTCTCACATGTTTCACCGGCCCAATTAGAATCTGCTTCCCTTAGTGGTAGGAACTGGTTACCAGAAGAAGCTGCTAGGAACCTATCTGGTTTTGCTCAGATGGGTAATGGTCTTGTGATGAGGAACGAGATGCAAGGAAGACAGGGATTTTCCTATTACCCTGCACACTCATTACCGATCCACCAGTCTTTCAATGTCAATGGTATGGGTGGTATGCCATATTCTCAGTCACGAACACCCGGAGCTGTGTTGCCACCCATTAATAATACTGTTTCATCTTCTGGAGTTATTGCTGATGGCCTGGGCGTGCAGTCTTCATTAGCGAGAAAAAATCCAATCGGTCGAGCCTCCAGGCATCTCGGCCCTCCACCTGGGTTTAACTCTGTCCCCTCTAAGCTGGTAAAGGAGCCAGCACCTGGTCCAGATATGTCTGGCAACAATCCACAGGTTGATGATTACAGCTGGTTGGATGGATACCAAGGCCAATCTTCTCGAGCCACCGGTTTCAACAGTTCTTTGAATCACGCATCTCCTGGGAAACCAGAACACATGGGTACCGGCAATGGAGTGAACGGGCCTGCCAACTTTCCGTTCCCTAGAAAACAAGCTCCAGCACCACAGGGCCAAGCAGAATTTCCCTATGTTCAGCATCCTCAGAAAGACAACGATCAATCAGCTCAACTCCCCGATCAACATCAAGGACAGCCCAGTTGGTCGAGTCGTCGCTTTGTGTGACGTCGGAATGGAAGAGTAACACGGTAAGAGCAGGCAGAAAGCTCCTTTGCATTATTGAATGCTTTGTAAGCTCTTATCCGTGTGGTAATTGGAAATGATTCAGGTGAGTGTTACGCAATGTTTTCTGCTACCTAACTCCGACTAAGCCTCGTTCTGTTGAAGTCTCTCTTGTTGGAGTATTTGTAGCCTTGGCTTCTTGTGGGGCACTTCCTACCTGACAGGTTCGTTCTTGTCACCCTTGTCCTGAAGCTAATGTTACTAGTGAGACATGTTTAGGGAATCGTTGGTTAATCTATGCTAACCATTAATGGTTATTATTGATGATAGATTCAGGACACAGCTCATGTTGGTGAAGGTATGGTAACAAGAAAGAATGGTTTCTGGGAATTTGATAGAGGGGGTTAAAGTGCCTTTGTCTTGCTACTTGAAGTGGAGATGTTAAGACCATATGAATGAATAAGCTCGCTCTGGATGAAGCACACTTTGTCCTCTTGTATCTTTATTTATTTTCTTGCGAATAATGTTTAGCTGCTCTCTTGCAGCAAATCTTTCTCTCTTTGGTTGCTTTGCCTTACTCTCATTTGTGTTGTGTTTTTTTCGAATCTTTCTCTCTTTAAGTTGAACATCATAAGTTGTGTCATAACTCTGCAAGTGGGATTGAATGAAAGACTCGTTTCTGCATACCCATCTATGATTTGATTCACAACCTGCTCCAAACCATTAGTGTTGTTTGCAGTTCAAAACATCAAATAATAGCATTTTTTAATAGAAACAGAGCAACGTTTGCTTAGAGAGAATTTACAAGAGAAAAACGCCCAAACTATAATGAAAGAAGACGGTGAAAACACTCATAATCTCTCTATCTTTTGTTTTGTTCCCCAATATACCTATGAAAACCCATGTTAGCAGAAAAAAATAAACAGATGTGGGAATTTTAGTGAGTCAAATCTTCACTTCCTACACCCACACTTGATTTGTCAACGAATATCCATATGTTGTATTGTTCATAAACTTGTCCTCTGTTTTCTGCCCACCACTCTTCTGCTTAGGCATGAAGTTTTTACCCCGATCCAAACTCAAACCGAGAAAATCGTAACTGGATCTGAATCGTTTTACAAAAATATCCAAATGTGACTTATAAATTTAGTACTTTGGTATATGGGTATAACCCGAACTGAACCGAAATCCGAATTAAGATCCAAAAATATCCGAAATTAGTTACATATATTAATGATTTGTATATTTTAAGGTAACTTAGATATTTTATAGTATTTGAAAGCTTTTTGTAGTTTATTTCATTTGTTATTTTGAATATTGTTTACTTAGTTTAGATAGTTTAACTAACTTATAATTATATTTGTGAATAATTTATATATTTTGAAAAATTGTTAATTTTTCAGATTTTAAAAAATATATTTTTGGACGATTTCAAACATTGGTTACAATCCGATCCTAATCGAACCCGGAAGGAACCGAAACCCGATCCGATAATTAGTAAAACCCGAATGGGACATAATACCAAATATCTGAAACAACCAAACTGAAACCGATGGCCCCTTGAACGCCTAGGCCTACTTCTGCTTGTTTCTAGCTAAACCTCTTCTGGCTGCCATCAATATCCATCACCATGTTTGAGATCTCTTGCCCCTCCGGCTAAGGCTGTGAGAGTGATGTACACTCCAGGTTCATCTTGTTCAACCCATTCATTTTCATCACTTTCTTTCCCTCTGCTGCTGATTCTACTTATCCATTCAGCAGCATGATTTGCTTGCTGTCGGCAACTTGCACCATCAGAAACAGGTGTGCTGCTGGTCCCGTTACAAAACACTTGGACGGTGCTTGTGCCATCAGGTTCGGTTTCTCGACTGTCAGGACGGTTTAATGTGTTAGAAGAAGGGGCAACGTAATCAGGACTGGAACTAAATGAATTATGAGAAGGAGACTTTAAGTTACGAGCTGATCCGATCCGACAGGTTATCTTTCCAGCCATGTCTTTCAACTGCATATGGTTTCACCGAAACAATCATCGAGTTGCATACCCTACGTGCATGGAAGCTCTTCACGAGGACGTTTTCATGCATAACAAACGAGAATTGAGTTTGATTTTCACCCAATAAAGATATTAGATATGGAAATAAATGAACAAAACTATGGACTCTTACACGTAATATCACTAAGTCTATGCGTTCGTTTGACTTTATTGTCTAACACATGGAGGAAATCCATTTTGCTTAGACATTCCCCGATCTCCTTTATCTTCTTCATCACTTATTCTTCATCTTTTAAAAGAAGAAACTGTTCTTGTCATGCATCACAAAACGCTCTACGCACTATTATTTGGGTCTGGTACACTGCCTTTATTTTTTGTTTCTTGAACCAGCTTCAGTTTATCAGTTACATATACATATAAATTATAATATAGAAAACTGAAATGAGTTGATCAAAAAAATGAAATCATATTACTTGACATAAGTTAAGTGTCGATCTAACATTTTATATTGTTTTAAGCTAAATTTAAATATATGCCCTTATACATTTTACCCGAAACTACAAAACAATTATAATAAAATAAAATATTCACCAAACAATTGAATTTTATCAAATTTTATAAAAGCAGAAAATTTAACTCACTAAAAATATACTCCCTCCGTTTCATTTTACTTGGTGTTTAAGGTTAACTAGCCTTTGACCCGCGCGTCCGCGCGGGTGTTATTTTTGTTATCTGGATCCGAATATTAAATATATAAAATTTAATTATAGTTATCTATGTAAATTACATATACTTTTATATAAATACTAAAATTTTAATTTATTAAATTTTAATGATTTAAGTTTTTTTTTAAATAGACTAAATAGATGGTTAATAGTTAGTTTTAATTTATTTTTAATTAAAAAAATACATGTCTGGATATCCGTGTGTATTTGGATTTTTTAGTCTGAATATCCTAACCCCAAATATCTGGATTCGGATAACAATTTTACGCATCCGAAGAATGCATATCCGAATCTGTATATCCTAGAATACCCCAGATATTTGATCCTTCCTAGACCTAACTATGTATTATATGGTGATTAAATTTTTAAAATTTATAAATTACATAAGTTATTCTTATTAGATATATATCGTACAAATGATAATACATTGTATTTGTTTGTATATATAACCATTTATAATAAATATTAGTATGTATTTTAGTCATTAAATTGTTATGGAAAGTTACATAATTTTGTTATTGTAAATGAATAAGTTTAAATTATAATCGAAATTATTAACATTATTTTTTTTTATAGTTCAAATGTAGTTGGTAGCTTATACGAATATGAATAAAAATAAAACTAATTTAATGCTATATATATGTATAACTATGTTTTTATTATAAAAAATTAGAAAATACATTTACACTTTTTTATGAAATCTTCAATTCCAATGATAAAGATTGTTAATGGGCTTAGCATAGATTTATTTTTTTTCTTTTTAAAAATCAGTGTTTAGATGTTTGGATGCATAGATAATATCAATGGCATTCTTTGTAAATATTAGGTAAAAATAAGGGTTATTTCCTATTTGTACTTCAGTTTTAATAGATTAGATACACATTGATTAAAAATGTAAATTTCTATACAATTTATCTTGGTTACATAAAAATATCATTAAAAAAAACTAATTTAATCAATAATAGATATATATTGTATTTTGTAATTGGTCATAATTCTCAAACAACATTAACTTTTGCCTTAAATAAAGAGAACATCACTTATTTTGAAATAAAATAAAAATCTTAAACGCCAAATAAATTAATACGAAGAGAGTAGTTTTCTTATTTTTTTTCTTGCAAAATCATTCATTAGTTCATATAATAAATTCTTTCAATCATTGATGTATCAACTGATAACAAATCAAATCCCATTTGATCTCTTGTGACACATTAGACTACAAGAGTTATTTATCAGTTTTGATTTTGAAAAACCTTTTTCAGTATCCATAGCAACACAATATATGATAAGCAATTTATGTATTTTGATAACAATCCCCAATTTTCAAATACATTAAATACTTTTATATGGTTGCTCACTTCATCTTGTATTGATTCTCATAAAATGTTTAGCTCCATAAACTAATCATCACCAATCATATGATTAAATGCATAATATTTAAAAATAATTTCAGATTCAAACATAATGCTGACAAAGTATCATAACTAAAATTTCCAACAAATATAATTTCAACTAAAATTGTTTTTAAAATTTATTTATCTATAAATAACAATAAGAAAAATAAAATAAAATGTGCCTTTTTAAATCAGATGTCATAATTGACCCATGCCTGAATTTATACGCAAGGGGAAGAAGAAGGGTAACTGCAATGGCAGAAACGTTGTTCTAAGCCACTACGGGATTTACGGGTCTCACATTTGCTACATTGATCAATAATGTGACTCTTTTTGGTCTTTTTCTTGAAATCCCTGAGGCAACTTTGTATTCCATCATTTCCACATTTTCCAGGAAAGTAGCTTGAACGTTGACACCTATTGGGAGCAGCTTTTGCTTCTAGTGTTTTGTATCAACAAAGAAACAAATATATAATAAATAACAAAGTTTAGTTATTTTTTTTGATAATGTAGCAAATTGAAAATTAGGTAAAAATTTTTATTTTCCACAAATTGTTAGTCATAAACAAAATCTTAATACATACCTTCAGGATAGTTCAAAACAAGCAACAAAACTACACAAGAGACAATGAATACAATAGGAGACTTCATGGCTTAATATCTGATAAGAGATATCACAAACAATGATTTATCTTCTTGTTAAAATTTTTTGTTCCTAACGCTTATAATATATATACACAATAGATAAGATAAAAATAGTTTGATTTATTAAATTTCTGAAAAATATAACGAAGTTAACGAAATTAACGTGATCAGCGATTTTCATATTAAAATACTAATTTTGGAAATTACAAAATTCATAATTGACTATGTCAATATGAAAGATGAAGAACAGTTGTAAAGTAATAGATCAATCCAATCAAACATGGAATGTCCACAAAACTAGAACCATATAATAAAAATGATATTTATGACTAAGTAACGCATGTGTGTATCCCTTATTATTGCTTTGTCAATATCTAGTTTGTTAATTATTTGCTAACAAAATATAATAGAAATCGAATATGTACGAATGCTGTTAGAAAACGCTCGGACGGTGCTTGGGCCATCAATTTCGGTTAAATGTGTTAGAAGAAGGGGCAACATAATCAAGACTGGAACCAAACGAATTATGAGAAGGAGAATTTATGGTATGAGCTGATCCGACATGTAATCTTTCGTTCATGTCTTTCAACTGCATGGTTTCATTAAAACAAGCATTGGGTTGCATAAGATCGATCTTATAATATACCGTTGTTGTCGATGCAAACATCTATTATTTGATAGGGTAAACCCAATCCAGAAATCAATTTATGTATCTCATAATATGTAATTGGTGAAAGATTATCTTCTAGCAATAATTTTTTCACAAAATCAGTTATCGTATCAACACAATCTTCGCTAAAGTTATACTTTCCGTTTCATTATAAGTGTCATTTTGACATTTTCACGGAGATTAAGAACATTGTATAATAGATTAATATACCCTTTAATGTATGAATAATTAAATGAAAATAATTTAAATAAAAATCTATTGGTTATTCAAAAGGTTAAAAGATGAATTTAATGTACAAAATTGCATTGGAATTGTAGAATGACACTTATATTGAAAAAAAAATGACACTTAATGTGAAGCAGATGGTGTAATATGTTTTAATAGACATCATCCTTGTTGAAGATGACATAGGCGAAATACCATCTCCACAACCATCATATACCGGACTTTTTGCTTCATTCCAACATATCATAAAAATTTCCGCGCTTCAAAGCTTGTTTCCTCTACTTTATACCTATCTTTAAACAATTTGAACAATACCTATGTGTTCATCTAAACCATTTTGTTGTTCTCCTACTCCATCCAAATTATTTTCTTGACTAGTAGTAATACCAAAATTATCATCAAATCAGTTTCACTGAATACCAAACTTTATAATTTGCCATAAATCCTCTACTATATAATACACCATTGACATACTGACAATACCAAATCTACAATTCTAACAAACTGGACAAAGACAATACATTTTTCTTGTTTGTAAAATCCTCTCCTGGTTTGAGGCAAATGACATGAATTGTTGAAGACCTTTTGCAAACTCCTCTGTAAGAATTTCAGTTGATGGATCTTGATAATTTTGATTCATCCAAAACCTAAAATATCCATCTTGATTTGAGGAATACATTTTGTATTATAAAGTTTTGTACTTAAGAGAATAATCTGTGAGAGAGAGAATGTTGCGTTTGTTGAATATAAAGAATTTTTTTTAACGGGCTTCCAACCGTTTTTCTACCGATTTGCAACAGATATAAAACGGCTATACAATGGCTAAGAACTTTGAAAAATCGATTCGAAATCCGTTAGAAATTTTCACTGTATTCTAACCATCTATCATCAATCAGAAATTTTCGATGGATTTTCAACGACATAAATTACAAAAAATTGTTGTCAAAAATTTCTGACCAATTTGAATATCCATTGGAAAATGGTAAGATCCGACCGAAAAATTCAGGATGAAAAGTCAGCCAGAAAAATCCTCTTTTCTTGCAGTGAGATGATGGGACATATGTAATGCTTTCCTCTGTTGAAGGCTCTTCACGAGGACGTTTCCATGCATTACAAATGAGAATTAAGTTTGATTTGCACCCAATATAAGGTTTGCCAAATTAGATATGGAAAATAAATGAACAAAACTATTACAAGTAATATCGTGAAGTATCCAAACAATATTAAAAACACAAAGTCAGAAAATTTAAGACAACATCTTCATATCTCGTACATGGCTCTCACTATTTTATGTAACTAAAGCATTTGAAAATCCTGATCTAACATATTTATTATGAGAAAACAACAAAAGAAAAGACATTTTCCAAAGAATACTGTATTTTTTTTTACTTCTTTAAAGAGAAACATAAACAGAACCTTTACTGCTTTTGAAATGGTTTCTCAGGTCTCGCCTTCTAATTGCAATGAACCATCTCTCATTAACTTGAGGCTCAAACTGTTGAATCTTTCTCTGGAATACTGTCTCGATGCTTTCCTCCAGTCTGTCCCAGCTTTCATCATAGCTGCAAACTCTTCATAGCTTATTCTTCCATCCTAATATTCACCAAAAAAAGATCAAGTCAAGACTTGTACATCTTTTTTTTTGCATTTAAGAATCATTCAAGACTTTTATTGAGTGTGCTGTGACAGGTTTCCATTTCTTAAAGTCTCATGTTTTGGGGGTTGTTACCTTGTCGGTGTCAACATCTTGCATGATGGCTGCAATAACCTCCTCACTGCTAGTATCCACCTCATCATTTAAAGCCTGCCGCAGCTCCTCAATCTCTATGTAATCACTCTGGTTCTGGTCAAAAAAGCTAAATGCCTTATGCAAGTGTTCGTCGTTTGCCATCTTCTTAAGATGCACTGAGACGGCCACAAACTCGCCATAATTTAAAGTCCCGTCCCCATCTACATCAGCCTGCACACAAAGAAAAGAAAAACACTTTCAAATATATGTTGCTTGGTGAAGACAATCATACATAAGAAGTACCACAAAGTTTTTTTCTTACAGCTTCCATCAAAATCTGTAGATCAGTATCAGGTATCTGCTGCTGTCCGAGTTTATGTAGTCCATGTTTAAGCTCCTCGAGGTTTATCTTTCCCGTCTTTTTACTGTCCATCATCTCAAAAGCTTCCTTAATGCCAGCTACTTCCTCCACTGATAAGTGTTCAGCTATCACCTGAAATGGAGCGCAAAGCAGTTTCACATCATTATCTTCTAAATAAAAGGTTACCAAGCAGCGGCAATGCTGAACAGAATCACTACCCTTAGAGCTCGTTTCTTGAGCTTGTTCATAACAGAAAACTGTTTGAGCCTTGCTTTCACAGTCTCACCGAGTGAAACATTTGGAGCCTTCTTCGCATTTTGTATCCAAGGATGTTCTGCAAATAGAAGTCACGGCATATTTTGTTCCATTAATAGATTTTGGAAGGAGAGAGATAAATAGAAAACATACCGAGTACTTCTGCAGCAGAAAGCCGTTTTTTGGGGTCAGGTTCGAGCATTTTTCTCACAAGGTCTTTGGCAGTGTCAGAGACTCTTGGCCATGGATCCCTCTTGAAGTCAATGACTGACCTAATGATCGCCTGAGCCACCCCTTGCTCAGTCTCTGTACACAAAATAAACAATATTAAGAGAACAAACTCAAAAGTGAAATAAATAAAACAACAAAAGAGGTCACTAGTGAAACCCATTGTTAATGTCAGGATCTTAAATCATCTACTAATGAAACTAGTGATTCTGCAGTCAATCTTTATATGCATCCATGGAAACTAAAACACATGAAGTACAAAAAAAAAAAAAAAAGATCAAAACATACCAGCCCAAAAGGGTGGGACACCACAGAGAAGGATATAAAGGATAACCCCAGCACTCCAAATATCAACCTCAGGTCCATAATGCCGCCTAAGTACCTCTGGGGCCATGTAATAGGGACTTCCAACAATCTCATTGAATCCCTCACCTGTTACAATTTGTTTTTAACATCAAGTAGAGTAAACAGAACCAAAACATCTATCAAAGTCTAATATATATATATATATATATAATGGAACTTATGTAATCTATACCGGGCTTAAAGAAGACTGATAGTCCAAAATCTATGGCTTTAAGTGGTGAATTCTCCTTTTTATTAGCAAAAAGAAAGTTCTCCGGCTTTAGATCCCGATGCATCACCCCATTCTTATGGCATATCTGCAAATTCCAAAAGGTGTTCATCCAAATCATAAAGGTAGAAGTTAGAATCATTACAAGCAAGCACTGCATAAAGACCAGTGTTCTAAAAAATCGGTCAAACCATTTATAAAATTGGTCTAGGTGCCTAAACAATAATCCTTCATAAGGCACCTAATCACCGCATAAGGATTTTTTGAACATTGGCGAAGACAAACAAAGAACTTTAAGAGAGAATAAGACTCCACGAACCTGAACAACTTCAAGAATAGTCTTCATTACAGCAGCAGCAGCACGTTCAGTATAATGACCTCTAGCAACAATCCGATCAAACAGCTCACCTCCTTCACACAACTCCATCACAATATGCACTGCATCATCATCCTCAAAAGCATCCTTAAGCGTTACTATATTAGGATGCTTAGGCATATGCTTCATTATCTCAACTTCCCTCCTAACATCCTCAATATCCACTGCTGTTCTAAGCTTCTTCTTAGAAATAGACTTGCACGCATACTTCTCCCCCGTTTTGATATCAGTGCACAAGTAGGTAATACCAAACTCTCCACGACCAACCTCACGGCCTAGATCATACATAAGGGATATGTCATGTCCTGTTGGATCTTTCAAAACAGAGAGCTTGAAGCCAGCTCCGGATCTGTTCGTTGTAGTGTATGCCTCGCTGTAAAACGGGTTGGTTTTAGTCTTTGGTCTCCCATCTTTGCTCTTAGAGTCAGAGCCAGGGCTTGCACAACAGTTTCCCATTTTTAATCAAAATCTGAGGAGTCCTGAGATTTTTCATCAAACAAAGTAAATGACCCACAAGCTCTAATAAGGAAAGCTTGAAACTTTATCAATGATCTCACTAAAAAATCCAATAAAGTTTGAAACTTTATCAATAAAAATTCCAACTTTAGGAAGAGCTAAAAAAACTCTCACTAATGACTAATCCTAAAAGAATCAGATTTGATGAAGGGAAACACACAAAGGGCATCTACCAAACGAAATCTAAGAACCATAGAAGCTGAAGAGCAGAGAGATAAGTAAACCCTAGCAAAGGAAATCAGGTGAAAACCAAATAAAGGAGGAAGCTTTACAGACCTGGGAGCTTAACCGGTGAGAGAAAGAGAGATGGATCGGCGAAGCAACGGGGGAAATAGAGAAAGGAGAAGAGTCAAAGTCACCTTCTTTCTCTCTCGAAGGAGAAAGAGCAAAGGGACTCTCTAATGTGGAATTAGAGAGGATAACCCATTGCGAAAGAGACAGTCTCACACGGTCACAAAGACTCGCCACCACTCTCTTTTTTATTTGTTTGTTTCGGACTTAAAACAACTAGTACATGTGTTAAAAAGAGTTTGATGTTTGGTTTTTGGATGTTAGTACAAACCACTAGCTTACAAATTACGTGATATATATAGTTTCATACTTTACTGATTTCTAATTGGAGGCAAGCTTCATACTTTTTACATATAATTATCAAGGATAATAGTAATAATTAGAATCAGTCAACTATATGTTCCACGTTTCTCAAATTTTATATGAAAAAATAATTATTTTAATAAATCAGTTGTTAAACAATGATCACATTTGAAAAAAAATATATACATTAACAATAATTGTTATTAGACTAATAGTCTTAATATAGATACATAACTCGTTGAACAATGAAGGATAGAAAAAAACAAATTATTGGTGGAAGTGGTTTTCCTAATTTTTAGAAATCTACTTAATCAGAAAGCAAGACGTGTAACCGGTGCAGACCAATCAATCTCTCGAGTTTCACTCTTTAGGGCCTCTTGCATAGAAGACAGACAACACACGACGTCAGTAATAAATAAAACAGTCTGTACACGATAATGATTACTCCTATCTCCCATATGATGATTGATTATAAGAGGACTTGGAACATGGATATGTGTTCTTGATGTAATCATCTCTATGGAAAAAAAACTACCAAAAACATATAATGGATCTTACACGAAAGTGTTTCGGTACAAAACAGTTTTCAAGATTTGGGTTCGAAAAGAAAAATATCACATCCTATCAGCAAAACATAGCAATGAAAAATCTCTCACTCTTAAATGCTCAACAAAACCTTAGTGGTGGGGACTTCTCACTCTTCTCATCACCGCTCTGTTCACCAAATGAATGAATGCTATCATTTTCTGGCGAAGGTCTCTCCCTTGTGCTCACCCCCAACATAAACTACATAGCCTGCTTCCACCTATAAACGAAGTTGAAGTTTTGATTGAGGAATCAATAAACCATTGTGTACTTGCGTATTTCAAAAACTGAGGGAGTAACGTACTTGGCAGTCTCTCAGGGAAACACGCTCTTGAAGCTGCGCATTACTGCAAATGACTGAGCCTTGTATTGAGCATCCGTCTCCTATTGTGGCATGGTCCATCACAACTGAATTAACCACCTGTCCCACCCACATGCATACAAGCAGTAAGAGTATTATCAAAATGAACACCACTTTTAGTTGGCTAAGGTGTGCAAAAAAGTTATTTAGTTACCTTCACATTGGAGCCTATCCGGCAATGTCTTCCAATTACGGATCTTTTGACACTGCATTTATCACCGACTTGAGAGCCTTCTCCAAGCATACAATGAGGTCCAACCTGCAGCCCGCAAAAATGTTACTGACTATCACGACTTCCAGAGCAAATGCCCAACATGTAGAGAACGTACCGTGGTTTTTGATCCAAGCTCAGCTGTTGGGTGGACAATGTTGTGATGAGCAGAAAAGGAGTATCCAGATAGGTGGTTTGCGTCACCAATAACCTGAACCATTTTAAATAGTTACGGAGCTTCAGATGTCAATTGAGAAAACCAAAATAATAGAAGGAATACGGAATACATTTATGAGTAAACAACTTACATCTCTATTTACGTCCATAAAGGCTTGAATGCTGTTTAAGCGGACGCAATACTTGCTCTCATCCGCTATATAAACACAGCATTTATGGGTTTTTCGGTTGTTCAGGCCTGATTCGTAAACCTGATGAAAGCTTGGCAAAGATGCGTTGGAGAGAATTTGAGACAAAACCTTCTCGCTGTTCTGCATATTATTGTTTCCATTGTCTTCTACAGTTTTTTCGTTAGAGAAGACCTCTGATCTCTGGTACTCAACATGAAAAAAAAATACAGAAACAAAATATCAAAATGGTAATGAAAAAACAAATGGCATAATCCCCATTATTATTAACTGTATGGATATTATTCAACTAACCAGCTGCGTACGAACAAGATATGGGAGTAAATCCTGTTTTAGGCTCCGAAAAGTAGGTTTTTGATCCAAAACTTTCTGCAGGACTGATCTGTAAGACACAAGAAAAAAGAACATAATGAGTGTCAATAGATTAAAATAATTTCAAAGCAGGAAAGCATATCTGACCAACCTCTTGAAGGCATATATATGAGAGTCCATGAGATCTGATCGAATTTCCATCTAAATCAAAAATGAGAAAATGATAAGAAACTATAGTATAATTTGTCAATATACGAATCCCCATACAGTTAGAAGACAAACTAAATTGTAGCCTGTAGGTAACTAAAAGCATACGATTAGAGATTAAAACCTTGCCAGCCGCAGAGAGAAGGCTCTTTTTAATTCGGGTATCTTTCTTAATCTCAGCCCCTATCACAAATTCAGAAGGGAGACAAACAACAGGTTCAAGCATTGTGTTGCCTCTGAGAAAAAAATCAAAGCAGAGAATTCAAAGTAAGACCTGTGGCTATGTGTAACAAGAATTGTTTCGAGGAATCAAGCCCTATGATATCATAGCAAGCAGGTTTTTTGGTTTTATCTTTCCCGCCAGCAACACCAGATTCTGATGGGCCACTGACTGGTTCAGCACAAAGCATTGCAGTAACTGATGCATCATGTCTTCTATGCGTGGCGGCGACAGCACCAGGAGAAACATCAGAAACAATGTCTCCACTTAGGATCTGCGTTCACAAAAACTACCAGTTACCTAGACACTCTAAAGTCACACAAAAAAACTAGAGCAGCTAACCAGAATGTCTTTGGCAGTCAAGTGGTGTGCAATAGCCCTGATGGCCCCAGCAGTTCCGACATTCTCAGCAACAGCAGCGACCTAATGTAAGATATTTAACAGAAGGATGAGTAACTTCCATAACTTCAGGACAAGCAAAACCCTTTCTAACCATGGGAGGACATGTTAGCTCTACTCAAACAGAAAATTTAAAAAAGGTTCCTAGTGTTACTCTACTTGCTTCTAAGAACAAATCAACCTCCTCCAAGAACACAAAAGCTTCAAGTTCAATCATAGCTATCAGTTATTTGATATTCTATATGAAGCAAAAGAGACTCAACCTCAACATGTAAACGATCAACACAGGCAGAAGAAATCCATCCACCAACTTTCAAAGCGGCGTCTTCTCCTTCAACAACCTGTTACCAAGCCAAAAAAAATCTAAAGTCTCAACCAAAAAAATCATTCAATTGTGTGAAAAAGGATAATAAGGCGTACAACGATCACATCCTTGAGATTACTACTCTCGAGCAGATCTAGAACGTATGATAACACCGGACGATTCGCCACGGGGAGCAGCGCCTTAGGGACTTCCTGTACACAAGAGAAGGAAATTAGCCCCGTGAAAGACTGTTTCGCAGATGAATGAGAAAGAGATAGAGAGACCTTTGAGACTAAGGGCTGGAGATTACTGGAGTAGCCGCCGGCGAGAATCACAACCTGAAAGTCCATTTTTGACGGTGAGAGAGGAAGGAGAGTTTCGCTTTCTCTGGGGTTTTGTTCTTTTTTGAGGACAGTAGTAGTCGACGATATCAAACCCGCTCGCTCGTTTAGAGTCTTTCCTTGTTAATCCGACGTCGTTTATTTAATATTTGGTTATTCTTCTTCTATTAAAATAGAGTCACTTAACAATATATATATATAAATTCTTAATATGTTGTATTTGATATTTTCCATCAGTAATTCATTGTTTATTGTCATAATTTTATGGTACGTTAACAAACTCAATATATTAGTTTCTAAATGATAACAAAAAAAACTTTAGTTCCCAATTCCTGATACAGGCAAGTTTAAACTATTACCCAAACAAGTTTAAAAATCCTAACAACTAATTATTCCAAAACAATATATTGTATCCAATCCTGTATCAACTATTTATACATAAATGTGTTCATATAATGTAGTTAAATTATATAATTTATGCAAACTTTACATGTACTGTATAGGAAATTATTTTGGTTAAATTGTATAAGTTATGTAAGCTTTACATTGTTTTGGTTATATGTTTACTTGTAGTTACTATGTTATTAAATCATCTTTAAATTGATGATCTAAAAGAAAAATATTTAGGAGTTATGGTTAACTATTTAGGATTTTGTTTTGGTCCAACAACCCGATTCACATATTTATACATACGTGTAAATCATAATTTGGAAATATATAGTTTTGAAAGAAACTATGACTTATGTATATATGTTATAGATCTATAATGCATGTGTTTTGTATTATAAAAAAAGAGTTTTAACATGCATTTCAACGCAGGTCAGATCCTAGTATTTTAATTAAAAATAAATCTTGGATTATCATATTTTCCGGATCTATAAAAAGACATAGACTAATTTTTAAAGGAGTTACACTCCACAAATGAATCGTCTGTACTAAAATTGTCTTGTACTAAATTGCCTTCAAATCCAATCCATAATTACCTACCAATGTTTAAAATAAATCAATTTTACTGCCATTAAAATGAGATCTTAAGAAACTCAGGAACTAAGATTTGTGATTTCTTGTTTGGGTTATTGCACTTTTAAGTCTATTTCAAATCATATATGCTTACTTAAAACATCCAGAAACAATTACATCTATGTTAATTAATGGGAGAAAAAAGAATTACATAATTATAAATGTAAAAGAACTAAATCTATATTATTAAAACTGAAGTATTTTTTGGTATTGTTTGGAAACATGAATAACACTATGATTGAGAACTGTTTCAACACATGAATAGCAATACAAAAAAAAATACTTATTTTTATTTACAAATTTAGGCTTTGTATTTACAATAAATTAGTTACTTCATTTTTGTATATCTTTTTTATTTACAGATTTTTGCACTGCATTTAAAATCTATATTATTAAAACTGAAATACATTTTGGTAATGTTTGGAAACATAAATAACACTATGATTGAGAATTGTTTTAACACAGAGATAGCAGTTACTTTTTTTTATTTACAAATTTAGCCTTTGCATTTACAATAAATTAAGTACTTCATTTTTGTATATTTTTTTTATTTACTGATATTGGCACTACATCTAAAATAAATTTAAATTAAATAATTACAATTATAAAGTTTATCTAGCTAAATCGATATTCATATATTGACCATTAATTTATAATTTATATGTTAATATAAAAAACAACATGTTAATATATGGATAGTATAATTACATCAAATTGCATCAAGTTATAAATTTTTAATATAATATTATTCACAAATAAAAAACTATTATCAAACATCTATATTATAATATAATATATTATACTCTATATATAAATTTCAAAACATAATAACAATACATGAGATTTTTTATAAAAAAAGCGGTTTGTGAGTTTACGTTCAACATAAGTTAAAACCAACACCTCCGCAAGGGCGCGGATCAAATTCTAATATATTATTAAGCTTCAATTTAAAAGTAATTGGCAAATGACTGAATTAATTTTTCATATATTATTGAAGATTTCTTCCAACCTCCAATGTACAACACACCTGCTTGTTAGTTCCTAACTTGTTTTCCTCTAACCTACCTCAGCTGAAGTCATTTCAACTAACTTGAAAGTAACCCCCTAAGCTTCACCTTCATCTATGCTTTCTTCATCATAATCTTCCTCAATGGCACTATCCTGTTGTTGATCAGGATTTATTTTCATTTCATTGATCCCAAACAACGACCAACCTGGTCTTCCCTCTAGCTCTCTTTCCTGGGATGTAGCAAACTCTCCGTTCTCATCTAACTCCACATTTAGATCAAAGTCCCTTACTTTCAACTCTGTGTTTCTGTGACTGCTCTTATGTGAGGCAGCTTCCTTCCAAGTTGCAGCCTCATGAGAAAGGCTCCAGTTTTCAGGAGATGGGCTCTTGCTCCCCTCGAGTGACTGGCCATCTCCCGTTCTTACACCATACCCTCCACGTCCTCTGCCACCGCCACTATGTGTGGTCTCATGCTGTAAAAAAAAGACTTTAATAACAGAAGCTTTAAGCTAAATAAATATATATTACTACTTATTGGCATGGCTGGCTAATTACCATGTCAGTGTTCTTCATATCTTCATCGTTGCATATACTTTCATCAACAAGTTTCCTGAAAAAAAAATAGTGTTAAGACATGAAACCTATACAAAAGTTTGGAGACAGAACATGAGAAGCGGGTTGATTAATGTTTGGGGACTAACCTTCTTCTTTTGGTAGCAGGTCGGTCTTCAGATTCTGAGCCACCTAAATCAGGAACTTTACCAACAATGTCTCTTAGAAAATCAAACACATTAAAGGCGTGAACACACTGCTTCCTGGAAAAGAAAACAACAATCAAGAACAGTTTGTAATCAAAAGGCCAAAGAAGAGATTCACAAGCTTACAAATGAACAGAGTTTACTGTTTTTGCGCCTCGGCTGAGAGTTACATCATATGTGTGATTACACAAGTCTTGTAAAAACAGCTCCAAAGCTTTAGCTGCAGATTTTTTAAACATTCAAAAACGATGAGTACACACACAAGCTGTATGAAAAAACCAAAAAAAACATCACTTACAGACAAGAAGAGGAACCGCCATTGCTATTTTCCCTACATCTTCATCAGTTTGCATAATCTTCTTAATCCTTGTCTGAAAACAAATTTAAGGTTCAACTACGTTAGGGATTATCATCAAGAAACCAATATACTGAAATTACAAAGACACTATAAGAACTTAATCTATAATATTATCACATCTTTAGTACTAAACAAGACATCTCTGCAGATTATTGTATCTCTAGCCATGAACAAACTAGCCCTACAATCCCAAGACAACATACAGCAAAAAGTCAAAACCCTAAACAAGACAAGGGTTCATGGAAAAGTGAAGAAGAAAACATATAACCACAGCAAAAAGTCAAACGAAACTACATTCATAAACTAACAAGACACTGGTTATCTCCATAAAAAAGAAGACGAAGAAGAGCAAAACCTAAACTACATGTGTAGAAACAATAAACAGAGAGAAAGTGATTTGTCATACCGCTGGAAAACGGGTTTGGAGCTTCTTCTTCATGTTTGTTTTTTTTTGTTCAAGAGGAAGAGAACCAACTCTAAGAAGAAGATAAAACCCTAAAATATAAAAATCTCTAAACTTTCCGTTCTCTCTGGAGTTTATATATAAGAAGATAAACTCTTTAATATACTATGTTGATTCTATCTTTCTAACACGACAAGAAAAATGGAAAAAAAGGGACAAAGTTTGGATCTTTTTTTTCTTGTTAAAGTCTCTGTTTCTGACCCGTTCTTTGTCGGACCCAAATCAGCAGATATGGACTTCCTTTTTCTATAATTCTTTTCTTTTTTCTAATTCAATAATAAAACATTTACCTACGTGGATTCTTTTTCTACCTCAAAAAAAAATGTAATGCAAAAATTAAATATTGGTTTAGAAAGAGTTATTAAGAAAATAGGTTCTAAATCCTATCATTTGATCTCATAATTAATCAAAAGAGTTATAAAAGCTGTGTAAATGTTAAAACATAAATTATCTTGTACAATATTTTTTCTTTTACTATTGCTAGGTAGAAGAGTTTTTCATACAATCCAATAAATAATCTCAGAAAAAAATATATAAACCATCAAAGAAGTGTTTGGGACCTAAATAAAACCTTTTAAAAGTTTAAAATGAAATATATATATATAAGGATTTTCATTGAGAATATTTTAATTAAAAAGTTCTTATAAAATTCAAATTACAAAGGATGGCAATAATATATTTGAGATATTTTGACATATCTGTTTTATATTTCCTTATAAATTAAAATCTAATTAAATGTTTAAAGAAAATATATTTAAAAGATGGAGATGTTCTAAGAACATAGCTTTATTAACATAAAAAAGGAAAATAAAATGGGAAAATAGGACAGCCACACATGTTAAACTCCGAAGCTAAGCTCTCTCTGTTCTTTAGTTCAGAAACATTTTGAAGTGATCAGAAAACCAGAAGACTGATCACTGTATCTGATCTCAGATATCACAGACCGAAGATATAGAGAGAGATGTCTATCTCTCTGAGTAACACTTGTCTTCGACTACGCACTGCTTCAGTTCCACAGAAACCTCCACTTCTCAATGGAGTTGTCCGTTTTCATTTACAAAGATCATCTCATGTTTCCTCATACCGTTTTGGTTACAGCTCAAACCCATTCTTTAGAACTCTGACCTCAAGATTCTTGCCTCAGAGACTGTCTGATAAAAGCAGAGAAACACAAGTAACTACTGAAGAAGGGGTTGTCGAGTTTCAAAGGCTATTCTCTAACCTTAACCGGTCAACACTGAAGCGAGAGTCTGGTACAAAGTTATATTCTTTTCTTCTTCTTTTTTTCACTCAAGGAAGCAAATTTGGATTGAGTTTTGGTTTAAGTCTCTACTTTTCAGGAAGCTTGTCTAGTGCTATTTTCTTGGTAGCTGGCACTACAGTAAGTCTTTTTTTTTCTCATAACTTGAAAACGGTGCTTGTAACTCTCTTTCTCTATCCCTTTCTTGATTAGGTAGGTGCAGGGATACTTGCTATTCCAGCTGTGACACAAGAATCAGGTTTTCTAGCCTCGGCAGTTGCCTGCATTCTCTGTTGGGCTTTCATGGTGATTAAAGATGCTTCCTGGTTTTCTCTGTTTATGTTTTTTTTTTTTTTTTTGCAAGTGGGTTTGGTCATTAGAAACATATGTTGGTTTCAGGTTGTTACAGGTTTGCTTGTTGCTGAAGTGAATGTCAACACCATGTCTGAGTTAGGCTCTGGAGGCGTATCTCTCGTATGTCCCCTTAAAACCGACACCTCTTAGTGATGTCCTAACAAAACTCAGCTTTGACTTCTTGATGCTATTCTAACAGGTCTCAATGGCGAAGAGGACTCTTGGATCTTTTGGAGTTCAAGTTGCATCGTAATCATCCTCTTATTCTCATTTTATAACTTTTTTTCCTTAGTTGCCCTCACGTTTGAAGCAAAGACTTTCTGTTGTGAAGTTGGTCCTACATTCTCATACATTACACCCTCCTCGTGGCCTACATTGCTCGGTCTTCAGGCATCCTTACAAACTTCCTCGGCATCCCAATGTACTAAACCCATATTGATCCTTATATATGCACTGACAGTTCTGAGTGTACTTATTCCCCTGAGAGTCTTGTAGATGGGAGAGTGCAACTTTGTTCTCACTGGTTCTTGGAGGCATCTGCTTCTTTGGAAGGTTAGACTCGAGTAGATAATCAAAAACAGTCTAAACCGTAAGAGTCGAATAGTGGTAGACTCGAGTAGATGATCAAAACTTTCTCCATGTGGTTGTAGCCAGAGATTCATAGGTGCAACCAATGGAGTTCTGGTGTTTGGACTAATTGCGTCGTTTGCAGCACTCGTGGTAACAATTCTTTTTTCGTTAAAGAACTTTCCTAGGAGTTGATGAAAGTGAAAACCAAACCATGGATGATTATTTTGTTAGGCAGTAGCGAGTGGAGACTTGCATTGGGAAGCTCTTCTCAAGGCCAACTTTGAAGCCGTTCCCATGAGTATACCCATTATTGCTCTCTCCTTTGTTTACCAGGTAGTCATTCAATCTCCTGATTCAACTTTAAGTTCTTGACTCCAAGATGAGAAACTTTCTAAACTGATTGTTTTGTTCTTTCAGAATGTAGTGCCGGTTCTCTGCACAGATCTTGAAGGTGACTTGCCGAAAGTAAGGTGACATCATACCCTGCAGTAGTGTAATGAAACTCACTGAATCTGTCTGGAGTCACTAACACAGATTTGTGAATGTCTTTATCTTCAGAACCGCGATTGTTCTTGGCACAGCCATACCACTTGGCTTGTTTCTTGTGTGGAACGCTGTGATTCTTGGATCGTTTCCAGATACTGGTGTGTCAGCTGAGAAGATGATTGATCCTCTGCAACAACTGAGATCAACCAGTGTCACCGTTGGAGTAAGTTAAGTTGTTCTTTGCTTATCTAATAAACTCTCAACAGTGACCTTAACTCTTGTCTTGTTTTGATCACACAGCCTTTTGTGGAAGCATTCTCTCTTATTGCAATCGCAACATCTTATATAGGATTTGTCTTAGGCCTCACTGACTTCTTCTCTGATTGTGAGTTTCATCAAATAACCAAACTTCATGTTTTCTTCTAAATCTACTGCCCTTGTATAACCTTTCGTTTTTTTGGAAATTTTCAAGTATTGAAGCTCTCGACCAGCCAGAACAAACCTTTTGTTTACCTTCTTACACTGGTTCCTCCGGTTGTCCTGTCCCTACTGGACCCAGAGATTTTCTTCAAAGCCTTGGATTTTGCTGGGACATATGGAGGTACAACAAGTTTCTTCTTGAGACCATCTTTAAACCCAACAACAAAACTAACTGTTGTTTTTCTTCTGTAGTTCTGGTACTCTTCGGAATCCTACCAGCTGCAATGTCTTGGTCAGATAGGTACTTAGTCTCGTCACCATCAGCAACAAGTGTGCCGCAACTTGTTCCTGGAGGAAAAATCACACTTTCTATCGTCATGGGAGCTGCAGGATACGTGATTGTTTCTGAAGTTATAGAGAACTTTTCACAGTACTTGAGTGTTTCTTAAGATAATGCAAAAGGATAATAAGCATTGATAGTTTATGTTTCTTGTAACATGAAAGATGTTTTGCAACTAGAAAACAAGTATCTCAAGCAACCAACACAAAAGAACAAAACTTGGAAGGAAATCAAATGTATCGTTTGGTAGGGAGAGGTTTTAAAGTCTCTAGATCTTGTTGAATGCAACGATGTCAACACTCTGGATGAACTCGTTGTTAGGTTCACAGGTGAGATAGTCTTCAATGAGGTTGTCAGGGGACACGAGGTCATCAACAATTGTGAGCATAATCGTGAGCTTCTTGATTCCATAACCCACTGCAACCAGTTTTGCTGCAACAATTTAAACACAAGAAAACACTCGTTTAGAAAGCTGGCCAACACAATTAGTTACAACGCTTAGACTCTTTTACATTACAAGTATAGAAAGATGAAAATTGTGAACTTACAAGCTCCCCATAGAAGACCAGGCATCTCAACAGCTCGTACAGCCGCCTCAAGTTTCTTCATGTCTGTCTCGTCATCCCATGGTTTCACTTCCATGAGCACAGAGGACTTTCCACCTAGAATTAAGAACTTCTTCTGTAACTCATCATCACATATGACACATGCTAGCATACTAAGTTAACTTCATTCAACAAGACAATGGCTTACTCTCTTTGGGCTTCTTGGTGTCCTTCTTAGCAGCCTCCCTCTCCTCTGCAGCTTTCTTTTCCTCCTCAGTCTCGTCACCAAACAGATCCATGTCATCATCATCATCAGCTGCAGCTGCTGCAGGCGCCTGTTCACCATTTAATGAAAGTAGCTAAACACACAACACACGTTTCCACATCCAAGTTCCCACTACCATATCAACGCCTTCCTCAAGGCTACAATGATCACCTTTTTCAAAGGTCTAAGCTTTCTATTAAGCATCAAAAACTAAGACCATGTCAGTACCTCAGCTTGAGCAGGAGCAGCAGCAGAGCCACCAATACTCACTCCAACGGCTTTTCCAGGGAAGCTGCAACAACTCAAAACTCATAAGCTCTTGAAAGATAAAATGTTAATCCAAAATCTTAAATCAAATTGAATCCAAAGGACGAACCTTTTAGCTAGATGAGAAGCAACGCAATCGAACCACTTGCTAGCATTGGGGAAAGCATCGCTGGGTTTCTCCGAAACGGCAGCGTATACCTTCACATCATCCACAGACAACTGATCTCTGCGAGAGTCAAAAAAAAACTCACTAAGACTTGGATTGAGGCAATGGAAAGAAGGAAAGCGAGGAACTTTACCCGGAGATGTAAGTTTTTCCGACGAGGTGATCCTCCAAGGATTTGACGCCTTGCTCTTTGTGTAGATCTGAGAAGGTAAGCGCCATTGATGCTGCTTTTAGGAGGAGGAGGGAGGAGGAAAGTAGAAAGAGAGACAGAGATTGAACGAGCTGCTTTAAAACCTGTAGACTGAGAACAAACCCTAAACCCGGTTAGGAAATAAAACTGGTACGGGCTAAGGTGGGTTTAATATATGGGCCTCATGGTGGACCTTTATATTGTTCCGGTTTAGAACTAGGAGAAAGATTTTCCGGGAAGAACAATAAAATTGAATTGTTAGTTTTTTCCGGTTAGTTATTTGGAAAAGAGAGTTTTTGAGATAGTGTTAATCAGGTTTGGCCTTGAATCTATGAAAGTTAAAACATCTACGGGCTGAATGATTAATACACACATTTTTCTTTATCAATATGAAAGCTAGATGGTTTCTACATCTTAGTCGCTTAGAATTTTGGAAGTCCGCTTAACCCGGATCTCTTAAGGTTGGATTATTAACGTAAAATTTGTCTTTTTAATTTATTTTTATTTTTTTACATTTTTTCCGCTAAGAGACGGCTCTTATGGTTCTTATTTAAGAGACGATTCTTAGGTTTTCTTAGTTAAAAGCTAAGATACGTCTCTTTGAAAAGCTAAGAACCCCACCTTAAGAGACTCCGGTTAATCCTACTCTAAGAATGTTTCATTTTGCTATCAATGCTGTCCAACATTTTCAATTTCTTTTTAATATTTTTATGTTCATTTACAATTTTGTGTCTTTATTTTTTTTAATGCTAGAATATTTGGAACCAAACTCGTAATTTTCCAGATTTAATATAGTTTTCCCTCCGTTTGAATGTTTCATTTTGCTATTAATGCTGGTCCAACATTTTCAATTTCTTTTTAATATTTTATGTTTATTTAAATTTTTCTGTCTTTATTTTTTTTAATACTAGAATATTTGGAACTAAAACTCGTAATCTTTTCAGATTTGAAACCACAATATATAATATTCCCTCCATTTGAATGTTTCATTTTGCTATCAATGCTGGTCCAGCATTTTCAATTTCTTTTTAATATTTTATGTTCATTTAAAATTTTGTGTCTTTGTTTTTTTCTAATGCCAAGATGTTTGGAGCCAAACTCATATTTTTTTTTTGACCTGAAATCACAATATATAATATTATTAGTTTCGTCTCATCAATCATTTGAACTGAGGATTCTTGACACAATGGTCAGAATCTTTTTTTAATGACTTCTAGTAAGTGTTCTTATTATTCAAGTAAAATTTTATAATGTCTATATACAACTAAAATTATGGCTTAAAATCATGATGTCCTAAACGTTACATTTGTTTGCCTATACTCCGGAATGGCTTAAAATCATGATGTCCTAAACGTTACATTTGTTTGCCTATACTCCGGAATGGTCATGATTGCTATGTCCAATACCGTCCATGCGGATAATCATATGTCGTATATGACACAAAGAAGTTCTCTCTGGACGAAAGAGGCATTTGAAAAGGAAAGAGTAGTTATCATAATGTGATTATTACCATACTATCTCGTTTATCAGTTTCATAACAATGAATATGGTCGATATCTTGGAGCTCAACCAATTTGTGATCGACCCATTATTGTGCCTCATGGCCTTACCGAAGAATCCTTGGAGCTTATATCGCATCTTTTATTTTTCACCAACTATGTAGGATGTAGCTTTTCTATCCATGTTTTTCATCTTTTAAACGTATAGAGCGCATCATTTAAATAAAACATGAGGATGATCTGTAATATTCGTTTTATCATGCAAATTGGTACGATGGAGATACAACAACCGCTATATTTAGAAAATCATGATTTTAAATACTACATAAAAACAAAATATATAGACCAGTCGCTGGACATAAGAAAAATGTGTAAATTTATTAAGATTAAGACAAAACTAATCCAATGATTTTGAGTTTCTAATTATTAACTTGTGGTCGGAAGCATATTATGGGAATCGTCTGAAACGTGAAAAAACCGCGTGGTTCTCTCTGTCGATTTGTTTGTTTCTGTATCAGTCTATAACTCGTTTCGTTTATAAAACGCACGTAAACTGGAGCTTCTACTTTTCAAGAGAGGGACTAAAGTTTCAAGATCACTCCTCGCTTCGGCTCTCTCCTGTCTTTTGTAAGATCTTCTGTTTTTTTTATGGGTTCCTTTTTCAAGTTTCCAACGATTCGCTTTGTCTGTCCACATAAGGATACAGAGTTGGTTACTTGCTCTCTTTTGTCAGCATGGCAGTGTGATTTTCTTTTAAACTGTTCTTGTTTGTAGCATCTGCATGGTTTTGATCTTTTGACTCGAGAGCTGAGTTTGATACCAAATGCTGATAAGTGATAACATTTATTTTATCTGATATTAGTTCATTTACTTGGAAGTTGTTCAAGAAATCGTAAGGCGTTTTACAGAGGACTAGCGACAATGCGAATTATTCGGGACCTAGACGAAACTTAAGTGTTAACAAATTTTTGCTGTATTATATATATGATATTTATATGAAATATTTTAGTTTTTAAATAGAAATATAATTATTGTGATAAATTATGAAAAATAGATATGCAAAATAAAAGAAATTAGACAAATTTGTGGATATATACTAACATTATTGCTTAAATTAACATATTTAGATCGATTTTAACCGATTTTGAATAGTTTAAATCGATTTGAACGATAAATCGAATTTTAGGAAAATCGTTTCGGATAGGACCGAGTTGCTGGCTAGACCGATTTTTAGAACCTTGCTTGGAACAAATGGTCTTTTCTTAAAAAGAAAAAACTTTCTTGTATATCTATGTTCTAGCCTTGTAGGGTTTGTGGTTTGAACTAATCATTGGTACGTTTTCCTACAATTCTTTTTCTTAGGAATTGGTCCAGCTTTTGGGCTCTATCTAGAGCCATTGGCTACAAAATCGCGTCGTAAACCTATTGGTTGGAGGTGACTTAGAGATGGCAGAGAGGAAAGCCAGCAACGGAGGAGACGTAGTTATCAATGTTTTAGAGAAGGAAGCACCTAAAGATCCAGCAGAATCTCCTCCCCACCACGTGGAGGCTTCACCAAACTCAGACATGGAGACTGCGAAACTGGAGCCGTTAAGCATTTTCCTTCCTGAAATAAACAAGTTCTCTGGTAGCGTTCATAAGCCGCCAAAGATTCCAAGTCCAATGACTGAAGGTCTTACTCGGAGGAGATCTCTTTCGAGGTCAGTCTACTCCAAGTCCAACTCAAGGTTTGGTCAACAACAATCTTACCGTTTCGACAAGACTGTAGTGGAAGAAAATTGTGGAACCCCAATGGATCCGTTTGGTGCAAAGCCTTCTTTTAACAAGGCTTCCTCTAGTAACAAATCGAATAGGAGCAGTATCTCAGCAGCGGTGAGTAAGGTTGATGAAGATGAAACGGACGAAAATGAAGAAATCTACAAAAGGGTTAAACTACACCAAGTGAAACGTAGAGGAATAAGACCTCTAGCTCTTCTTGAGTTGATAGTTTTTGTAGCTATTCTCTGCACTTTGGTTGTATGTTTAACCAATGATTCGGTGAAGAAGCACCGCGTTTGGGGTTTGGAAGTCTGGAAATGGTGCGTCCTTGTGATGGTGACGCTTAGTGGCATGTTCGTGACAAACTGGTTCATGCATTTAGCTGTGTTCATCATAGAAAGGAACTATCTCCTACGTAAAAAGGTGTTGTACTTTGTCCATAGTTTGAAAAAGAATGTTCAAGTCTTCATCTGGTTCGGCCTGATTTTAGTTGCTTGGGTGTTTTTGTTCGATGATGACGATGTACACTCTCGTAAGGCCAAGAAGTTTCTCAACGCTATAACTTGGACTCTCATCACCCTTCTTATCGGGTCAACCATTTTCTTGGTGAAAACATATGCCTTGAAAGTTCTTGCTTCAAAGTTCAACGTAAGAAACTTCTTTGAGAGAATTCAAGAGTCTGTGTTCCACCAATACGTTCTCCAGACTCTCTCTGGACCTCCGCTTATAGAGGAGGCAGAGAGAGTTGGGCGTGAGCCAAGCACTGGCCACCTTAGTTTCACGAGCAATAATGGAATTGTGGAAGAGAAGAAGGTGCTAGATATGGGTAAAGTTCACAAGATGAAACAAGAGAAGGTCTCTGCTTGGACAATGAGAGTTTTAATTGAAGCTGTCGGAGGTTCAGGTCTCTCGACCATATCTCACACTTTAGATGAGTCTAGCAATCGGAAAAAGAAATCCGATAAAGAGATTACTAATGAAATGGAGGCTGTGGCTGTAGCTTATGATATTTTCAACAATGTTGCTCAGCCAAATTCGAGGTAAGTCAACACATAATACTCTACTTTCTTGTAGCTAGTTTTGATCTTAATCATACAAACTTGAACTGATTCTTAGCGTTTCAGTTATATAGAGGAAGATGACTTGTTGAGGTTCATGATTAAGGAAGAGGTAGACCTTGTACTCCCATTAATAGAATGTTCGGAGACCGGAAAAATCACACGCAAAGCTTTCACAGAATGGGTGGTAATATTCTTTCAAACATTTCCTTGGTTTATTAGTGTCCATACCTATATAGAGATGTTTTTTTTTATCAATTTTGTGGTATTTCGAAATTATGGAAGAGTTCAGACTAATCTTTAAAATGAGTTGTGACTCACATAAAAGTTTTCTTTTATGACTCCATGTCTTGAATTCAAATCCCCATATATACCATTTTTGCTATATAATATGAATAAATGACCCATGTAAAACTAATATCTAGTTTCGTCACTGTGCTTGGCTACACATGATAGTATTGTGGGTTTGCTTCGAACCGGATCGCTTAACTTTATAAAGTTTGTGTACCACTAGACCATCCATGTGTGATTTATATAGACATGTATAAATTTTTAGTAGGTTTATGTGTAAGCATGGGTTGCTGTTTCTTGACAGATTAAAGTTTACACAAGTCGGAAAGCGTTAGGGCACTCACTGAACGACACAAAAACAGCGGTTAAGCAGGTGGACAAGATTTTAACTGGAGTCTTTTCCGTTATCACCTTCATCATTTGGTTGATACTTCTGGATATAGCAACGACCAAGTTTTTGGTGGTCTTCTCCACACAATTTGTGGGTCTTGCTTTCATGATCGGAAGCACTTGCAAGAACATCTTTGAATCCTTTGTGTTTGTCTTCGTCATGCACCCTTATGACGTTGGTGATCGTTGCATCATCGACGGTGTTGTAGTAAGTAACTCTGAACATTATTTCCTCACTATATTATTAGAGACTAACTCTTTCACATCGGTAGTTGAAAGAGATCTTAAATGATATAAAAAATGTCAGTCTACTTATATCACCAATTGATTTTACGTTGAAATTCATCTAAATTAACATATATTATTACTTATTTTAAACCTCTAACCCTTATTTTCTTGACTTTGAAGTTGTTGGTCGAAGAGATAGATCTTTTAACTACCGTGTTCCTGAAGATTGACAACGAGAAGGTGTTCTATCCAAACGCGACTTTGATATCGAAACCGATAAGTAATTTCTATAGAAGTCCAGATATGGGAGATTCAATACTATTCTCCATCGCATTCTCAACGCCGGCAGCAAAAATTGCTACTCTCAAGGAAACTATATCAGAGTAAGTATCAGAAACAAAAGAAAAAACATCTTATAAACTACTCACTCATTGTTCTATTGACAAGATATTGGTGTGTGTTTTTGGTCAGATATTTGGTGCAGAATCCACAAAATTGGTATCCAAATTTCCTTTTCTTGGTGGATGCTATTGAGAACGTGAACAAGCTGAACTTGAATCTGATCGTCACACACACCATCAACTTCCAACACTTCATAGAGAAGAGGCTGAGGAGAACGGAGCTGGTCATCGCGGTTAAAAGAATCCTCGAGGAGCTTGGGATCGAGTACACCCTACTTCCTCAAGATGTTCATCTCATTGGTCACAAATGATCATTTCCTTCTATACCTTTTGCATGTATTAATTCCACTTGTACTTGTTATTTTAAGAAACTCGGTTTACGTTTTCAGTATGGATTTAAATCATTAAGCACTATATATATTTGATTTCTAGATTTGGTGTGGGGAACAAAGGGAATATATTGATGAGGAAGATGCATGTTTCTTAGTAAGCAACATAGTTTTCTCAACCAAACTAAACCGGAGTAACTTGTTTTCTCAACCAAACTAAACCGGAGTAACTTGAGGAACAAGCAAACGAAATCCCAAGCAATGTATTAAAAGAGACTGGTTCTTTCTTGAGTGTGGACTATGGTATTAATCTTGAAGTTGAACCAGGTTGTTCTTCAAGTATGCCGGTATGCCACACCATGACCATGAATGAATCTTGCGTTCTCTTCGCTATAAACTTCTGTCTCCTTCTCCAGCCTGCTCAGATTCAAGTTTTAGTTTTGTAAGTAGACCGATTGGTTAATGAACAAAGATATAAACAAAGGAGAACATGGAAGTTACGCGAGAGAGATGGTCTTGTTGAGAGTAGCAGCAGAGAGGAAAGAAGGAGCGTTTAGATACATCAACTCTCCTTTCACTCTCTCTTCGATTCTTTGGTCCATTTCATTCACTTCAACCTCAAACTCTTGGTCTGATGCCATCACCCATCCCCACGTGTCCGCAAATGAGGGTACATGTGCTGTGTAAGCCTTCACGTCTATTTTTGATTAAGAAAAAGGTAATCATCATCACAATGAACCAAACATGTTTCTACACACACACACAAAAAAAAGAATCACAAGAAGGCTTGCTTACACTTGAAGACATGCTTCATGGTGTTGTAGATTGATGTAAAGACCTCTTTATGAGTGAATATTCCTGCTGGTCCAGCCTATTAATATTTTAAGAATTTGACAAAAAAAATGTATATCAAAATGAAGTGTTTTGATTATCTTTCCTCTAAATTATAAACAACAACAATAATAATAAAAGGATGAAAGACCTGAGTCACAAAAATGCCATTAGGGGTAAGCTTGGGTTTGAGGATGTTTTGGTAGAAGGATTTGGTGTAGAGCTGATAACATGGGCCACCTTCTACTGGGTCTGCTAAATCTCCCACTATGATATCAAACTTCTCTTCCCTTTTCTCCAGTTCAGCCCTTTTCACATTCAACATATTATATTAAGAGGGTTTCAAGTCTTTATATCTATATATAAAGATAATTTGAAGTCATGATTCTAGTTCTATTTTATTTGTCTTAGTGTCCTTACTTTGCATCTTTGATCACAAGTTCAAGCTTCTTGCTACAAAATGCTTCACTGTTAACGGTCAGAAATCTCCTGCAAAATTCAACAACTTCCTGAAAAGAAAAACATTTGTGTTAGCTATGAGTTTATATGTCTCTGCTAATAAAACTGATCAAATCTATACATAGAGAGATAAATAAGTTTTTTTTTTGAGATAAGAACTTAACCTGATCAATATCACACATGACCACTTTCTCAATCGTCTTGTGTTTTAGTATTTCTCTTGCAGCAGAGCCTTCACCTCCTCCCATTATGAACACTGTCTTGGGGCTTTTTAGAAAACACACAATGGTAAAGTAAATAGCTAATCCAATACTACTTATGTACAACATTAAATCATTTCTTCATTAATCAAGCTAATGTTAAAAAAAAAAAATAGAAGTGCAACATACTTGGGGTGGAAAAGGAGGGCAGGGTGGATCAAACATTCATGGTAGATAAACTCATCTCTCTCTGCACTTTGCATTTTCCCATCAATCACAAGCACCTGATCATTTTAATCAAGTATCACTTCTTAGTACTATTTAGTCTTTATTACCATATAATGATGCTCTAAGATATTTATAATTTAATCAAAGCTTATAATACCAAATGAAGAAAATGTATATACCTTGCCGAAATGTTTGGTGTCCAGAAGAGCAATCTCTTGGTATTCACTAGTTCCTGTATGGAGCACACTGTTGAGTGCAAAAGACCACTTGAGATCATCATCGATGGTTTCTTCGTACCAATGGCAGTCCTGCTGCTTGGAGTGGAGGGTTTGGATTGGTGTTGTGTCTTTGTGAATCTCCGGGAACCCATTTCCGAACATGATCTCTACGGCTTCTCCCATATCCAACAAGTTGTGAAAACAAAGTGATAATTGTAATAGAGAGAAGGAGTGATTATGCTTCGTGGTGAGATATGATCATAGAGAAGCCAACCTTTGCCCTTTTTATAGAGGGTGCAACGTAACTGGAAGTACTTTTATATGAATATACGATTCGTTAGGTCCCTCCTAGTGTTCACTAGTTATGATGGAAAAAAAAAGAAAAAAGAAAATATCTATTACCATCTAGTTAGATAATGGGATTATGAGTTTTTTTTTTTTTTGGAACAAATTATCCAACTCGTTAGCATGAGTAATGATTGCGACAGATATCCACTGCCATGATTCCGCGGCATGCTTACATTTTGGCGTTTTAACGTTTTCAACACTTCCTCATGGTGACATCATAATTTTTATTTATATTATTACTCTTCAATCAATATATTTCTGTTTTTCTTTTCAGTTATATAATCCTCTATAGTTTGATCAAAAACAAAATAATCCTCTATAGTTTCAAGTTTTTTTTGGGTAGTGATATTAGCATGTGGTTTACTGTTGCGGCCAGCATATGATGTATCCTCTCATATCCGTTAGAAAGCTCAAGTAGCATTGTCACGTATGTAAAAAAGAAAATTTGAGCATGGTAGCTCGATTCAAAATCTCATCGCAAAAGATTGAAAAAGCCTAGCACACTCTCTATTGACAAAAAGAAACAATAGGGAATATAGCGATATAAGAGAGCAACTCTAATGAAAAATTCTGGTTGAAAGAGTTATACGAATCTTTAGACATAATAAAGAAAATTCTGCTCACTCTAGTCCCAAGAGATATACGAATCTTTGGACATAATAAAGAAAATAAAATCTAGGACGAATATGATTGTGCTCCGCTATGACCTAAACCTGCTACTATCACAACATGCAATTGAAGAATCATCTCTATATAACAAAATAATAAAACCAGTTGAAGAAATCAAAACAAATGTAACTAGCACTCTCTTTACCTTTTGGTAACTACTAGTAATAAAAAAAAGAAGACCATAATGTATATTATTATATGATTATAGAACTGAGACAATGGTGAAGGAGTGCAGCAAAACACGATACACACCATTACCAAGTGGATTGTGCAAATATGAAAATACACATCAGTCACTCACTGCGACACATCATGAAACAACACGCGCAGTCTCCTTTTTATTACGATATTTCCCACACTGTCATTATCGTTGGGTCCACAGCCAGATACACGCGTTACAAATGTACACTTGTGAGTTGAGTTCTCCTTGGACTCTGGACGATGGTTCCATACACTACAAATTTTCATGCATTTTCTACAATTTTTGATATTTAGTTTTGTAACGAAATTATTATAGGTCGATTGAATAGTTGGATGACGTTTAAATGAAACTAAACCGCCTAATCGGCAAATCGGACATGAACGAAACGATTTTTTCAAAACCGATTTTCTGAAAAATTAGTCTAGTCTAGCCGTCCGCCTAAACAGTAATATTCTATAAAACGCTTAACAAGTTTTAGAACATTGTATATAACAGAAGAGTTAGAAGAATACTAGTCCAGTTACGTATATTACACGGGGTCGTAAACTATTTGAAGAAACAAAAGGATTAGATTGGGACCCACGTATGTGGTATAGATATGCACTCTTAATTAAGCGTGGAGCTAATCCACTCAAAAGAGAATGATATCTTTGTTGGAGACTCCACTCTTTACATAACTTTTTTTAGTTTACTTCTCTTTTCACCCTAAAAAAAAAGAAGATTTGTGTCTTTTGTCGAGTTAATAATCCCTCCTCATCAACATCACCATCACCATCATAAGTTATGATTCATAACCATCATCGATATGTTACCAAACGTTATAACATGATCCTCATGTCTTTGCCTACATAAGATCTTGAAATGAATCCAATTCTCCTCGGCACAGCCTTTGTAATATCGCATGGTGGAGAAGCAAAACATGACTGGGACAAAACAAATGGGCTAATAGGTATAAAAAGGACAACCACTTTTATTTCATGTCTTCGAAAGTGGGCTGCCCAATGAATAGCTTGCCGACGGGTTGTCCTCCACACTTAATATTTATACCATACTCTATGTAAGGTCACTTTAAAAAACAATTTAACATAAGTATATAATTATAATTACCGATGATGTGATTATACATCTAGGTTAAAAGACCAAGAAGGATTGCGTGAAAGCTGACTCTTAGAATGATGTCAAAGCGTGCCTAACTTTCCTCCAACATATACGTGGTTAAAGTGGTTCCACTTATGACCTACCCCGACCACACTCCAACTATGCATTGCATGTACCTATATTGATACACCCTACTTAAATCTTTTTTGGACTTTGAGTTTTGTGAGTAACATATTCGAATAACTCGTTGAAAAAAACTTAAGACATCTTTAATTTGATTTCCTCTAGATGCTCGAGTTGTTTTCACTATTTTCATTTCATAGCCTTATCTAAAGTTTCAACAGTTGAATAAAAAAAGGACTAGACAAATATTGCTTCTATTTTCTATACTAAAATAAGTATTTAATTTTGCCAGCTCCTTTTCGTTTACAATGTTTCTGTATTCATGACCTTATAAATAAACATTTGAATCGTGTCTTATAAGAAAATTTGAAAGTAGTCTAGATTGAAAGGCATAATGTTGAATCTTAAGAAAATTAGACTGGATGGTTTTCAATGAATGCATATGTCCACCATGCATAATTTTAACAACTATTTATCAACCTTTGGTGGATACATGCATCATTCTAACAAGTTATATTGCATCACTTTGTGAACATCATATAGCTATCTATAACCTATTGTTTAGAAAATATATTGACCTGAGTTTGTCTAAATAAATATCAAATGAAATTCACAAGAAGAACGAGCTATTTAAAGTGTTTCTTAGTGCAATGTGCTAATTTCCAATACCATTACAACAGTACAACAGTCAAGTTAGTAAGTTAGACAATGACATGCATTAATCAGAAAATGGAAAGCATGTTCGTTGGTCGAGTATTAAATATGGCCAAGGGGCAATCAACAACTTGAAATGTTGTTTGTGAGCTATATCATGCAAAGCACATGAACGAATCAGTCTTTCTGCGTATCAAAAAACCTAATCAGAAAAAAATGACGCATGTCATGAAGCCCATAATGGCTATGAAAAATTGGATTTATATGTTCAAAAGAGAGATTTTTGAAAATCAAAAACGCAAATGATTTTTTTTCAAAGTTTGAATTTATGTTCAAAATAAACAAAACAAATGCATATATGTTTTGAACCAAAGAACATGTGTGGTGATCGGTTGAGATGCAACTTTAAAATATGTGCTGTAAAATCTAGTATGTAAATATGTTTACTGTAGATGCATCTGATGTTTCTGTAAAAATTAAATTATAAGAATAAAAATATATGTGGAATTTCTCCTTACTCTAGTGGTTTTGTTAATAGTGCTAATTAATGCTTCAATATGGAGAAGTTTGAGTTTTAAATTTAAAAGAAGACATAATTATGCAAATTAATGGAAAAAAAACTTACAATAGATTTACAAAATGGTGCAAGGAGTACTATCAGGTGTAAATCCTTATGTAGCATGATCATCCGTGTAATGTTTATAATATTTCTTTAATTATTCATCGTTAAAAAATATATTCTACAAATATAAAATTTGGTCAGCTCTCACATATAGTATTTTTTTTTTAAGTTTTGTCACAAAAATAACTCTAAAAATAACCAAAATAATTTTTTTTATTTTGAAAATTTTAATATTTATTTTTATTTATAAAATTAAAACTCACCTCAAAAACTGTCTCATAAACCAAATTGTATATATTTATAATAAAATATATTTTAGTCATTTTCTCCAATGACAATTTTTTAAAGATTATCCTAGGGTATTTTTTTATAAATTTTTCTACATCACAAAATATTGTTTTCGTAAATAGGAGTTTTACAAAGTTTTTTTTTTTTGCTGTAGTTTTAGAAATTAACTTACATAATAATTGATAACTGAATGCTGTAGATAAAAATTAAAGTGAAAAGAAGTTATATTCTACAACCCAACCATGATGGTTGGATTTGAAGGATTTTTTTTAGAAATAAAACATATCGTTAATTATTATAAACGTTGGTGCCACAATTGCAATTTAAGAAAAACGTTAAGAAAATAAATAATCTTTTTTTTTTTGTGTGTGCTATCCATTTTTCCCGGAATAGAAAATATCTTCTTCCAAGTTATTCTCAGTCTCTCAAGCATCCCCGTAAACGAACAGCTAACCATGGCGTCAAGCTCTGTCGCCGTTCTTCCTTTGCTTAACTATAACTACACAACCAACAACAGATCCTCTTCTTCGAAGCTCGTTCGCTTCTGGAACCTCCCCAAATCGAAACACCGTTCTTCCAGCAGACACTCAAATCCTCGTTGTCCACAGCTTCTTGTCTCCTTCTCATTGAACCAACAGGCTGATGATGAATCCTCAGACGACGCCGCGCTTTTTCTCGAATCCAACTCGATCGCTGATTACATGCGGTTCAAGCGCAGGTCCGACGACGGTAGCGAGTTGCAGACAGCAATCGTCAGTTACAAGAAACGTTTCCCTTGGATTCTCCTCAACCCTTTTCTTCAGGTAACGCCAACATTATCTCACTTACTTGCAGGTTTCCATATAAGCTTGAATAAAAGCTAGAACAAAACCGATATTACATGCTATGGTTCCGTGTCCGGATCTAGGAGTATTAAGGCTTCGGCCCTGACCTCCTAGTAATTCAAAAGATAAATAATAATAACATACTTGTTGTGTTGCAGGTAGATTTGGTCTCAACGATTCATATTGCAGATAAAGAGTGAGCCTTTCTTCTACCTCTCTCTCTCAATTTGTTCGTTATGTAGCTTTTGGTGGAATATAAATAGTTGAATTGTTACCGGAGTTAATTAGCATAATTTGAAAGGACTCTGTAACACAATGGCCATTGTGTTAGCTTAATTGGAAAGAAGACTCTGGCCATTGTGTATAAAGTGATTGATAAGACGAAACTAATATTAAATGTTGTGGTTTTTGGCTGGAGGATTAGAAACTCTTGGGCCTAGAACTTCCTCGTACTTACAAAAAAACAACAAGCCGTTGGTCTAGTAGTAAGCACTCTGCCATTTGGGTTCAATTCTAGCAGGGAGAGATTATTTACATTTTTTGGGTTCCCAGCAAAGGGATGGAACCACCTTTTGCTCCTTCTATTTATGCTGTTTGTGTTGCCACTATGACCTTAAGGTTCTTAGTACATATTGATGATGTCTTTGTTTTTGTTTACCATACTAGTGTGTTTGATAGAGTTGTTAGTGATATGCGGTTATGGTGTTGGGTGTGTGTAGGTACTTCACAGCTCTACAAAAGCAGCTTGAACCATATGATTCTATCTTATATGAGATGGTGGCTAGTAAAGAGACCTTGGAAAACAGAAGGAATCCAATTGCAGCCAAGAGGCTCAAGAATTCACGTTCAAGAGGCTTCAGTATTCTCGGTTTCATTCAGCGGCAGATGGCTAGGGTACTAACGCTTGATTTTCAGCTAGACTGTCTTGATTACGAAGCTAAGAATTGGTACCATGCTGATCTCGACTTCGAGACATTCACCTTGCTTCAGGTTTGTTTCTTAGAAAAAAAAAAAGCTATCTCAAGAAACCCACCAGTTATTTTCTTGATTAGAACTGCCTATATTTGCATCGTTGCGTGTACCATGGTAGACTGGTAGTATCATTTGGGTAAATGAAAAGACATTGGTGCTGTTTCATATGTGTTACAGAAGGAGAAAGGGGAAAGCTTCTACTCATTTGCCAGGGACATGACTATTAGATCAACGAAAGCAATGATACAACCAGCTTTGGTAACTGAAAGTCTTGATACTTGGAGGTCAAAGCTTCTATGGGTTTCACGGGTCTTTCCTATGCCTCTTGTGGGTCTTTTCCTTATTGGGGCCTTTTGTGCTGACTTTGAGAATCAGACGGAAGGCTATCAAGAACTGGAAGCACTCTCACGGCTTGATTTTGGTGCTGCTATGAAGGTCTTCCTCGCTAAAAGATTGACATCCGAGTAAGCACATCTCTTTACCCGTTGAATTGTATATGTGCTTCAAAGATAGAGCAAGACAGAGTAGACTTTCTCAGTTAACAATTGTATATTAACACATTTTTTTCTCGTGAAGGCTAACGCAAGAGACATCAGATATAGAGGAGAAATCAGTCATCATTGGCGAGAGAAACCGAGTAGCAACCGAAGCTTTAAAAAGAGCAATAGAACAAGGGCACAAAAGAGTTGCAATTCTTTATGGAGGAGGCCACATGCCTGACTTAGGAAGACGACTAAGAGAAGAGTTTGATCTTGTTCCTTCTGAGGTAAGATGGGTAACAGCTTGGTCTATCAGTAACCCAAGGGACTTGGAGACGACTTCATTTCCGTTTCTAAGGACATTGGCTGATGCTTTGAGTTGGCCGCTAAACCGGTACCAAACTTTAGCATTGCTAATATTTTCATCAGTTCTTGCACTGGATCTCTGCTTTTGGGAGCTCTTCTTGGATTCGACCATTGACTGGGGTTCACAGATAGCAGCAGAGTTGTACCAGTTTGTAGATAATACAAAGCTTGTGTGACAGCTATTTGTAATTACACACACAATGATGTACAAACAGTATCTAATAGTATTTTAAAGGGCGAACTATCTATTTTCACACAATTTTTCATGATCGTTTCACTTGCTCACATTTTAAATATATAAACTAGATGATTACCCGCGCGCATGCGCGGGGTGAAATTAATATACTAATTTTCGTTAAATATTAATCTTGATTGTTCAAACATGATGTCATAAGTCTCCAAACGTATAGTTATGGATCGTCAATATAATGTTAATGAGTAGGGAGATGTTTATTCATATTTTTTTAAAAAACTTATTTAATTTACATTGGGCTTCAATGATATCATTCAAATGTTATAATTCACCATCTCACTTCAATATGAAGAATCATATTTTTGAAATGATATGATCAAGTAACATTTGAGACCCATGCTTGCGCAAAATAAAGATTAATTATGTATAAAAATTATTTGTAGATAATATTATTTATTTTGTATTAATTTACATATTATGCAATAATAAATATATTGAATAATTGAGAAGTGAATAGCTATTACGTATACAATTAAATTCGAGTAAGAACATAAATAAAAAAAATCTTTCTTTTTATTTACAAAACTTTTTGTTGATAAAAAAAATAAACCATTTATTTATGTTATATAGTATATAATTAAAATCAAATGATATTGATATAGATATATAATATATTTAATATAAATATTTATTTATTGAGGCTTGATACTCATATGATTTTATTAACATTTTTATATTTGTTGTGACAAAATTATTATTTTTATTAATATGAATATTATTTTTATTAACATGTTTATGTATTTTATATATGATATATATATATATATATTTTAATTTAAACGATATTGAAATAAATATATATATATATATATTAAATAAGACTTCATATTTACATGATTTTATGATCATTTATATCTTGTTATAATAAAAAAAAATTTCATTATAGATTTTTAACAACCTTAATTTATATTAAAAAAATTCAAAATATAGCAAATTAGAAAAAAAAATTAGTTTTTTTATTATATACTTATGTGATTTTTAAATATCTTTCAAGAACATAAAATTGAACAAAAATGATGGAAGATACATATATTGTTATCAAATATTTATTATTCAAAATCATTAATTGTCACATATTTGTTAATCATATTAGGTAATTTCGTAGTTTTTATTTAAGGAAAGAATTAAAATTACCATTTACACACGAATAACTAATCTGATAATTAGTTTAATAAAAAGTATAATATATATTTAGATGGACTAACTTATTTTTTTAAAAGATTTTAAAAATCATTGTAGTGATAACATGTGACTACCAAAAAAACTCGTATATATAGCTCCATGATTAATATATATAAGATTTCTCATTGTAGTGATAACATAAGATTTCTCAATACTGCTTTTAAGGATTTTAATATTCCAGGATTAATATATATAGCTCGTATATTAATATGTTATAATGACATATGTATACCAAAATATGTTGTAATGATCCATCTAAGTATATAATTAACATATAACATATATGTATTTTATATGATATATAGTTTAATTTAAAAAATATTAAAGTATATATATATTTAATCTGAATATATATTAAATGCTACTTAATATTCATATGATATTATGATCATTTGTATCTTTTTATAACAAAAAAAAGTAAAAATATTGTTCACAAAATTTTGATTGTAATGCTTTTACTGTTTTAGTAATTTATAGTTGTTTTTTAAAATTTATAATATAACATGTAATAATTTTTTTTAGATTTTTTATTATATGGTTAATGTGATTATTTAATTTTTTTAATAATATAAATTAAAAATGATGAAGAATACAAAATATATTATCAAATCTTTATTATTCAAAACATTAATTGTCACATATATGTTAATCATATTAGGTAATTCCGTAGCTTTTTATTTAAGGAAAGAATGTTAAATATCTTTTTATGCACTACCAATCAATATGAATGTTAATTTAATAAAGTATAGTCTATAATTAGATGAACCAACTTTTTCTAAGGATTCTGAGAATCATCCTGGTGATGACACGTGGCTACACTTAAAAGTTCTAATGCTCCAGAATTAATATATAGGAGATTTATTTGTCCACATATTCAAAGATTGAAATTTGAATTCATACAGACAAAAATTTAGTTTAATTTTAATAGTTTAAAATTTAAACATGATATTGAATTGACATCAAATTCCGATCTAACTTGATATTTAAATAACATCTGACCCAACATCCTAAGAAATAGTTGACTCAAGAACTATTTGGATATCAGGTCGATATGTGTTTTAATTACAATTCGATGCCAACTAGTTTGATATCGGTTTAGATTATAAACCAGTAAAACCAAATTAAACTTTTATTTGTTTGGGTTCGGGTTTCGATATTTGAAAATTGGGTCAAATAGATTCATATACTTCAAATGTGTCGAATTAGAAGAAGCATAAAAGATTGTGTGAAACTGTTAATATACGATACTCGTGTGAAAATGTTATTTAACCTATTTTAAAACAGCTAAGTCTACTCTTAAAGAAAACATGTCTCTGATCACAACTAAAAAACTAAACGAATCTTAGAAAAATAAACAAGGAGAAAAATCAAGAACACTATTTGAAGAAGAATAAAACAAAGGAAGAAAATCCACTAACATACAACAATGCAAAATTTTCTTTGTATGTGAAAGACTACAAATCTTCCAAACACTATTACTTTTATCAAAAGAACATAAAAAGCAAATGACAAAAAAGTTTTATTGAAAGGGTAAAATGCTCTTCTACCATTACTTTATATATAAAATATAAATAAGTATTTAAATAAACAAATAAAATATTTTTTACTTTTGAAATTCTTTTTTTAACAATTCGAACTTTAGTTAATACATTTACATTTTACGAAGTAGATTAATGGTAAATTAACTTTTGTAGATTTAGCATTGAATGGAAACTAATTACTTGTTAACAAAAAAAGGAATATTTTATATTAAAAAAAAGGAGTAAATTATCGACTTGGTGAACAAGTTCTCTGGTAAATAAAACTCGAATAAAGCTGCGCCCACAGACAGTTGAGAAGTCGCATGATTCATTCCGCCCACATTATTAATCTGAGGAAATAAAACTCACTTCTCAACTGATTCATCTCTTTACAATCTCCTTTGCTCTAATGGACTCCGTCTTCTCAAACGTCGATCGTGCTCCCGAAGATCCCATTCTCGGTGTACGTCTCTCTACATCGATCTGACTTTCCTTTTTTTTACTGCTTCGATCCATTCATGGCGATTGTAAATCCGATCCGTTTGCATGCGATGTGTGCGAAGAGAGTTCTGATCCATATTGTGTTGCATCAACTCGTTTTGATAAGATTATATTGATTTTAGGCATATGAATCGATAATCTGCTTAGCTTACAACAATCATTACTGATCTAATCCATATAACTGATTAGATCGATGTTAGCTAGGCCGTCTTGGGAGGATTATTGTTTAGACGGACACCTAAACCGATTTTTTGAATGCTTGTTACTGATTAGGCTGCGGGCGTCTAAACAGATGAATTAGAAATTGATAAGAATACCACAAGCTAAATATTACTTTTCACAAATACTTTGTTTAGAGTTTAGTGTTAATGATGAATTTGGATTTCTAAACTTTTTATAAATATTAAAAAAATTAATTAAGTCTATTTCTCCATAATATTTGAAGTTTTGTGATTTGTTTGGAAACAGATAACTGTTGCTTACAACAATGATCCAAGCCCAGTTAAGCTCAATTTGGGTGTTGGTGCCTATCGAACTGAGGTAAAATTAGTTTGTAAGCATCTTTATGTTCTGTAATTAGCCTTTTTTGATTAGTTAGTTTTGTTTTTTTTTCAAAGGAAGGGAAACCACTTGTTCTTGACGTGGTGCGTAGGGCAGAGCAACAGCTTGTGAACGATCCGTGAGTTGTTGAACATTATTTGTTACTAACTCGTGTGAAGTGTACTCTTTCTTATTCTTGCTTCTTTTGCTGATTCTTACACATGTTTCTGTTAAGGTCTCGTGTCAAGGAATATATACCTATTGCTGGTCTTGCTGATTTTAACAAACTCAGCGCCAAGCTCATCTTAGGTGCTGATAGGTAATATATATATGTTCACTCCTGATTGATTTCTTCTTGTTTTTGGTCTTTTTAATGTTTAATTCATGTTTTCTTTTGTCTTTGTTTTGTGATATTTTCTAAATTTTTTCTTGATTTCCTGGGCAGTCCTGCAATTCAAGAGAGTAGAGTTGCTACCATCCAGTGCTTGTCTGGTACTGGTTCTTTGAGAGTTGGTTCTGAGTTTCTCAAAAAACACTACCACCAAGTAAAAGTTTCTCGCTTTTTTAGTTTTTGATGGTCATTGACTTAGTTAATCAACTAACTAGGGGTTGTCATTATTTCAGAGTGTCATTTTCATTCCAAAACCAACTTGGGGGAACCATCCCAAAGTTTTCAACTTGGCTGGTTTGTCTGTGGAGTATTACCGTTACTATGATCCTGCAACCCGTGGACTTGACTTCCAAGGTCGGTTTTTAATTATTCCTTAAATTTTGTCTTTCACATTTATTTAATTTGCGTTTCTAATGATTGTTGCTTGATTTTTTTATCCATCAACTTTGGTTTTCCTACGTTTTCCTTGATATAACCACAAATGAAAATCTATTGTAAAGTGCACTGATCTTTACTCTTTCAGTATTATGTTTAAAATTCGAGTAAGGAAATAAGTATCTACAATGCATCCTGTCAACTTATTTCTTAAAAAAAGCATTTGATATAGTTGACCCTCGTTGAAAAAATTATAAAATAAACAGGCTTGCTCGAGGATCTTGGTGCTGCACCATCTGGAGCGATTGTCTTACTTCATGCATGTGCTCACAATCCCACTGGAGTTGACCCAACCTCCGAACAGTGGGAACAGATTCGGAAACTCATAAGATCTAAAAGCTTGTTACCGTTTTTTGATAGTGCATATCAGGTAACTCATACAAGTAGTCTTGCTTTGTTGCAACAGTTTTTTTACAAATACATGAAACCACTATAGTATATGTTTGAATCCTATCAGATGTAGAAAAAGTCAAGCCTGACTCTTTTTTCTTAACGCAATTGCAGGGTTTTGCTAGTGGTAGCCTTGACACAGATGCACTGTCAGTCCGCACCTTTGTTGCTGACGGTGGTGAATGCTTGATAGCTCAAAGTTATGCCAAAAATATGGGACTTTATGGGGAGCGTGTTGGTGCCCTTAGCATTGTAAGAAACAAAACTTCTAATTTTCATCTTTGCTTCTATCCATCTGACATATTTTCTTCATAAGACTCAAATCATGCATATCTCAGATGTTTAACAATGGCATGCCTACTAATTATTTGTACCTATCACGCTTTGGGCTGCATATTTATTACCTGATATCTGTTCATCTTTCTTGCGCTTTGCCTTTTATCCTCACATAGTTCAATAGTAATGGTAATGAAATGGTATAGTAGAAGAATACGGTATTAAAAAAGTGCATCTAATATTTTTGATGTAATGTGAAGGTCTGCAAGTCGGCGGATGTGGCTAGTAAGGTTGAGAGCCAGGTGAAACTTGTTGTGCGACCCATGTATTCGAGCCCACCTATTCATGGAGCATCAATTGTTGCCACCATTCTGAAAAACAGGTACATGTTTATCCTGAAAAGGGAGAGCAAAATCAGAAAATCCATGCTTTGGTTTGCAGTTACATACTTCTAAACACACAGATTCTTACCAGTTCTTCCGTACTCAGTAATTTGATAGTTTATGCTATGTTGAGATTGTTATGCCAAGTTTTATACTTTGGAATCATCCTTAAGTCATTAGCAATTTTCTTTGTATTATCAAATTCTCTAAATAAATCTGTTTATGTAATAAGATTCTGCTGCTTTATGTTTCTAAGTTTTCTTGTATACGTCTTGGTAGTGATATGTACAACGACTGGACCATCGAGCTGAAAGGAATGGCTGACCGCATAATTAGCATGCGCCAACAGTTATTTGAAGCTCTACAAGCTAGAGGTTCATTTTTATCTCTTTTCCGGGTTGCATTATTATTAGTAGGTCTAACTCTGCAACTTAACTTTTCGTTATTGACATTATTTAGGCACACCTGGTGATTGGAGTCACATTATCAAACAGATTGGGATGTTCACTTTTACTGGATTGAACAAGGAGCAAGTTTCCTTCATGAACAAAGAGTATCACATTTACATGACATCGGACGGGTGAGGCCAATTTATCCCTCATTTCTTTTGGAATTTCTTAGGCATCTAAATGAGTTTTAGTGTTTATGCAACGCCTAGAATCATTGATTATATTCTGTTCTCCAGCTTATTAAAAATATATCTAGTTTCATCATATTCTTTGGTAGGTGAACCGAGATAGTTGCTTAGAACTTAGGAAGTGCGGAGAAAGCGAGATATCTTGCTATTGAAACTATATATTAGTTGCAATTAAATGAAGGATAATAGAAAATAATTTGGTATAATGAGATGAATTTTAAGTTGATAAAGGTTGTGAGCATGAAATTGAGATCTTGTGTATTGCAGGAGAATAAGCATGGCAGGTCTCAGTTCGAAGACAGTGCCTCACCTTGTTGAAGCTATACATGCTGCAGTTACCACTGTCGCCTAAACTAACGAGACGATATTTTCATCGTTTCGTAGAATAAAATGGAAAAAAACAACAAACTAAAGAACATCTTTCTTGTTGTATTATTATCTACTAAGGATTTTTTTTTTAATTCCTGTTGGTGTCATGTTACCTCATGTCTTTTTGACTAAGGATGCTTAAACCAAAGGATTATGACATTCAAATCTGCAATGTTGAAAGAAAACATTGGTTATTATTACATGCACACTCTAATTTTGGTATACCAATCATTTATGGTTAGGCTTATTTGTTAAACCACTTTCTAAAAATGTCGATGCAATATTTATACATCTCAATCCTGTGAGGGGTTGAATAAAAATGATGATCATAAACGCGACTTTTTAAAATGATTAAGTTAAACACGACGTGAGTAAACGATTAAACCACATATCGGATGTTAATAAACCAAATCCTTTTCGATTAGTAGAGGATGTACAGAGATGTTTAGACTTGGTTAAGGGTCGGCGTCTTACATGCCATCCACTAAACCCATCCTTTTTCTTATCCGTTGACTCTATTCATTTTATATTGAAACCTGAAGTTTACATTTGAAACTAGCAAGTCAATTCTGATAGTGATTGACCATGATATTCAGATTCAAATCCATAAAATGCATTTTATTGACAAAAATAGAAGAATTGAAATGAATACTCTTTTTTTTTTATGATAAGCTAGATATCCGGCGGGTTTAGTCTCAACTGATTAATTTTTTTGGGGTCTATCCACCTGCGTTAAGTAGATTCGGTTGTTCGCAACGGAAATTATATCTATATTGCTTGGCCACATAAACATGTAAATCTGAGTTTGGTAGATTTCGAATCCGGAGTGGTTAGCAAATTTCTAAGTCAGTGGTACCACTCGACATCACATGTGTGGTTAAATGAATACTCAGTGCCGGCCATGAGCTAAAACTGGGGAAGTTGTTGCTTTAGGCGCCAAATTAGGTTAAACAAATAAGGGCGCAAAATTGGTCAAGATGTGCTTGTATCCAGTGGTTGTGTGTTTGTGAGATATCAAACAAAGTCTCACATTGGAAATTTAGACAAGAATTGTCTAATATATAAAGAGAAGTTCAACTCTAATTAGTACGAGGCCTTTTGGGAAGAAAACCAAAAGTAAATCCATGCGGACTTGCCTAGTAGGCCCATAGTGGACAATATCGTACTAATCGGACAATAAAAAGTTGGACATGGGCTCACAAAAACCCAACAATTGGTATCAGAGCGGTTTGACGAAGATCTACAAGAAGACCAAAATACCCTTCGAATAGGAATGGGGATCCTTCAAGTTGGAAGAGGAGGTCTATGGCAGAAATTAGTCAGAAGTTCATGGAAGCTGTGATGTTGTGGGAGAAACATTCTCAAAGGAAACCCTGCGATTACTGGTACAAGATGGTGCCAAGATGAATCGCTAAAGGAGAAACACACGAGATGAGTGTGGTCCTTAGTTTGAGGGGGGGGAATGTGAGATATCAAACAAAGTCCCACATTAGAAGTTTAGACAAGAAATGTCTAATATATAAAGAGAAGTCTACAGCATTAGATGTTTTAATATTTTACGGACTTAAAAAACCTCTAGAACATCGAAGCCCTAAAATCAAATATGGTCTCTGACGCCGGCGGCTCCACGGCTCGCCGGCGTCGACGCTTCTTGTCCTGCTCTGCTTCTTTCTCTGCTGTTTTTCTCTTTTATGCTACTTTGCTTCACGGATCTCTCGAGGCGTTGGGTTTTGTGGTTCTCTCCGCCGTGGATGGCTTCGCTCGCCGTCGCTGCTACCACGCCAAAGCCCTCTGGATCCTGTCTCTCACCTGTAACCCTTTTCAGCCGCTACTATCTGCGCCTGTTTCAGATCTACATTTGACTACTTGTGTGTGTGGGGCTCCATACTTATCATGGTGGTTTGAACTGAAACTACATCTCTCAGGCCGTACCGTTGGGTTCAAGGTACTCGCTTGTATTCCCTCTCTGCCTTGTTCTACTGCCTTGATTTCAGTTGTAGATCCGGCCATCAATGTTTGTGGGGTTTCACTTCTATCTGGGCGACCAGATCTAGAGTCACAAGACCCTTTCTCCATATCCAATGCAACAACGTTTTGTCTTGACAGTCATCCCCTTTGCTATGACGAGAACTATGGCCCTTCTCCGACTTGTCTCAGTAGTCACCCCAAACCTTCTTTGTTGCTGCGAGCAAGTTTTGCAAGTTCCGACGGTTGGGGGCTCCCACCGCGAACACTACAGGCAGCTGTACACACTGACGATTACTCATTCTCTCTAAGCTTGTTAGGCTTCATTGACCTGAGGCTCAACTCTGTTTTGGGTAAAACCTTTTGGCTCCAACACGGTAATGTTGAAGCAGAAAGTTTCTGTTGGAACTTAGTTATTGCCTTTACGGAATCCATCATCAAGTTCAATCCTTTTTTAGTCTGTGTGAAGCCACAAATGGTAGGATCAGAAGGATATTATTTAATCCTTGGTGCAATCTTTGGAGGGTTTCCAAAATATTCAAGCATAGCTCACCATCAAAGTTCAACTCCAACAAGAGCGAATACCAAAAGATTTCTATTATTAAGTTGGAATCCATCAAAGCTTGAAGATTGTAGTCCCTTAGCACCTTTCTCAATAAAGGCTAGCCAAACTTCCTCATGTCGGGGCCATGAGAGACCACTTTCCACCATCCTCCACTTTGTAGGAGTGATAACTTCCATCAAAATCCCTCTTCGGGAGAAGGACTCTTTCCTTGGCTATGTAGTCAATGATCTTTGTTCATTTCCTTACCGCTTGATGCCTTATGTGATGGTTCGTTTGGGACCGGAAGGCGCAACGATACTCATTTCGTTGAGAATCGAGGTTATGGAACACTCAACGTCACGATATACGGTGACCATTCCCATTGAAGAATTTGAAGGACAATGTAATCTCTCTAAGAGCTTACTCGTACATGGCTTTTTTGAATTTGCTTTCAACTTGCTATCAGGCTTGTCAAAGCTTGTGTATCTACCTTTCTATTGCCTTGTATTGAATGTATCCAGTAGGATCGCACATCGTCTTTCGGATATTGCTTTTATTTCTGTAATCGGCTAAGTTATGAATGAAATATATTTGTGCTCAAAAAAAAAATAAAGAGAAGTCTAACTCTAATTAGTACGAAGTCTTTTGGGAAGGAATCGAAAAAATAAATCTATGCGGGCTTGCCTAATAGGCCCAAAGTGGACAATATCGTACTAATTGGACAATAAAGAGTTGAACATAGACTCTCACGAACCCAACAGTGTTGTTGTCTTGAATAATAGTTGCTCGTTTCAAATTAGACGGTGCGCCAATTTATTTTTTGCTTTAGGCCGGGCCTTGTGAATACTCTTACATTCACCGTTATGTAAATCTAAAACATAGGAAATTACTAAAAAGACAGATTTATTCAGCAACTGCATGTCATATATCCAAGTGCAGTGGTCAGAGGATGGAGATTTACTCATTTGAATAAAATGGTGATGAATGGTATGCTATTTGGTCACGTTTTCACTCCAAATGTATATATATATATATATATTCATGTACATTTTTGGTTACTCTCAAAAAGTTGCAGCTTGTTTCTAAATAATTTTATGCTTTTGTATGGTTTGTTCCGTATATTCCAAGTCTTTATTATTTAGTAGTCTCGATCAGCGACCGCTAGCCCTTACCTAAGACATGTTAAGCAACATGCTTTATGCCTCTTAAGCCACTAACCTGAGTATTTGGTAGATTCTTTGGATAGTTTTTAAAGATAAAATAAGAAAATGAAAAAGTCTAAGTATCTTAACCGCCCTTCCAAAACTCTTTTTCTTTGTTTTTCTTACAACATGCACCGCACGTTGTCTCTCCAGCCCTACAAAAACTGCACCAAGGTGTCTCTGTTTCATTCATTTGCACCAACTCAAAAAAAAAAAGAGCATAAAACAAATTTTTAAAAAGCTGGAAAAATACATGTCTAAGTGCTTCTTTTGTTATGTTAAAGAACAGAGACAAGGGAGAAGAGAAATGACTAGTTCTTGATCTGTACTTCTCTTCCATTTTGTGGATTACATTTTCTTATGATCCGAGAAAAAGAACACAAACATAGAGTGTGTGGGGAGAGAGATAAACTGAGAGGAGTACTTGGGAATGGTGCAGACATTTGGACGTAAACTAAGTTGGCCAAGATCTTTCAGTTTTAGAAAGATGTTAGATGGTCTGAACTCTGGAAATTCATCTTTCTCTTCTCGTGGGGACGAGCTTGCCATGCATGCTACACCCTCGGCACAGGAGACTCGTAGAGGCAAGCTAAATAGGACATCAGGTATAATAATATACCCCTTATTAGTAATGGGCTTATTTGTAAATAGTGATCATGTTTGTTAGATTCTTATGTCCATTTGCTTCAGACATGGAAGTGATGAAGGAAAGATTCGCAAAACTGCTGCTTGGAGAGGACATGTCAGGCGGTAGGGAAGGCGTCTCCTCTGCGTTAGCTTTGTCAAATGCCATCGCCCACCTTGCTGGTAAATATTTAACATTAGCATGACTAAAAAGTTTTAATGTCTAGTTAAGTATTTGAACTTTTGATTAATTCAGAAACTATGTGGCTTTTGGTATATTGGCAGATTCGATGTTTAGTGAGCAGATGAAACTGCAGCCTATGTATCCGGAGACAAAAGAGATTTGGAGGAAAGAGTTGGATTGGTTATTATCTGTGGTTGATCACATTGTTCAGTTTGTTCCTTCAAAACAAATGGCCAAAAATGGAGCATTCACTGAGGTGAGTGCATACATTATATGTACATAACCAAAAAAAACTCATAGTGGCTGTTTATCTTATTAACCCTTTTCGATTTTGTAGATTATGGTGACAAAACAAAGAGATGATCTGCTGATGAACATTCCAGCCTTACGCAAGCTTGACTCGGTTCTTCTCGTGAGTGTTTTTTTAACTGCAGGCTAATCGAATACAACTTGATTGTTTCAACCAACACATTTGCTGAAAGAATAACATATTCCTTCCATTTCACGAACAGAGTCATTATAAAATTCTCCACTCAAATTACAATATGTTCTTAATAATTGCATCTATTTAACTAAGATATTTGAGATAAATAAAATTACTTATAAGATTATTAGATTTTGAAATTAATATGAACTTTAAAATAGATATAAATTGCATTGGAGTTCCAAAATGGCATTGTTTGTGTAACAAAAAATTGTTAAAATTACATTTTTTATAAAATAGAAAGAATAACATTTTTGTCAAATTAATAAAATCTCTCTTTTTAAATTGGTGAACCACATTAAATCTCTTATTTATTCAAATGTTTCCACAATATCTTCTTGCATCCCTAATAAACATAACCGCTTTCCATGCATAAATTTAATTGCGTCTCTTTGTTATAACTCTATTGCGATGCTATCTTGTTACTGAAATATATAATTTGGCAGGAGACTTTGGACAACTTCAAGGATCAGAAAGACTTTTGGTATGTCCCAAGAGAAGTTGAGGATACAGAGAACAATGGAGAGTGGAGGAAGGATGATAACTGGTGGTTACCAGTTGTTAAGGTTCCATCGGATGGTTTGTCTGAGGAGTCACGTAAACTGTTGCATAATCAGAAAGATTCTGTGTCACAGGTCCTTAAAGCCGCCACAGCCATCAACGCTCTAGTTTTGTCTGAAATGCTCATTCCTGACAACTACATTGACTCTCTTCCAAAGGTTTATTCCTTCTTCTTGATGAATTTTCTTTAACTACTCCCTCCTTTTTAAGTACAGGGAACTTTTGTTTGTTTTCATGTATAATATTAAGAGAAATTTCAGTTTTACCATAAGTTTGATACCACTTTTCAAATTTATCATTAATGAATGACTATTTTCAAAAATACCTTAAATTTATGATGAAAAAGACTAAACTATTTTTTCTAAACATTTAGAAACTCAAACTCATCCCTTTAACACTAAAACCTAAACAATAATCATTAAAGTGTAAACTCATATATTAATATATATTTGATTTGGACAATTTTTGAAAAGTGATATTTAACTTGTGGTATTTTTAGCAATTTCTCTTAATATTAATTGATTAATTTTTATACTATATAACTATATTTCTAATTCACTTTTATATTGGTTAGATTTTGATTAATTCAATAGGTAATCCTATTTTTGTTTTCAAAAATTTACAAAACTAAATGTTTTCTTAATTTATGTGTATAAACCAAAATGTCAAGTAATAAAAAACGGAGAGAATATTGTTTTCAACTTTTGGTAAGTTAAGAAGCTGATGTATAGTTGTTGTGTCTTGTAGAATGGGAAGACAAGCCTGGGAGATTTGCTTTACAAGAACATAACGGATGAGTACTTTGATCCTGACTACTTCATCTCTTTCTTGGACTTGTCAACGGAACACAAAGTTCTTGATCTAAAGAACAGGATTGAGGCTTCCATGGTGATCTGGAAGAGGAAGATGAACCAGAAAGAGAAAGACGGGAAATCGCAGTGGGGATCATCAGTTAGCTTAGAGAAGAGGGAGCTTTTCGAGGTCCGAGCTGAGGCCATTTTGGTTATGCTCAAACAACAGTTCCCTAGGATCCCACAATCCTCACTTGAGATCTCCAAGATTAGAAACAACAAGGTAACAAAAACAACAAAGACAAAACAAACATTACTGAAAGTGGATAAAGATTTGTTATGATGGTTTTTTTACAGGACTTGGGACATGCGATCTTGGAGAGTTATTCGAGAGTTTTAGAAAATCTGGCTTCGAAGATATTGTCAAGAATAGAGGATGTTCTTGAAGCTGATGTGTTAGTTCAAAGACAAATGATGGCAGAGGCAGAGAGGAGATCAGAAAGCGAGGCGGGATCAGAGTATGAAATGGCATCAGCAGAAACACCAAACTCGAGGAAACTATCAGACTTCATAGGGTGGAGATTGTCAACAGATACAAAGAAGCATAGTTCGATGAGTGATATAGAGTTCTTCTACAGAGCTGAGCAGGAAAAGTCGATGATGAAGTCTCCAAGAACTCTACCGAAGAAACTTTCGTATCTATCAAAGTTAGAGAACATGAGAAGTCCGAGTGAGAGACACTGATTGTAGTGCAGAAGAGAGAGTAGGAGAAGGTTAAAGTGCGTGTACATATAATGAAGAGCACTGGTTTTGGATTTGGACATGAGAGTCTTGGTGTTTGATGACATTTGTGGAAGAGTTTGTCTTTGTCTCAGTCACCTAGGCTACCTGGTTTGATCGATCATGTTTGGTTTTGATTGTTTGTTTTGGCTATTGCTTCCTGTTGTGTACTGTATTTTGGCATCTTGAAGCTAACAACATTGTATTGTATTATGAAAGCTAACATTGTAATGTGTATAACATTGATTCACGATGGATTTTGAAGCTCAACTGGATGAGTTGTGTATTTGATTGACTTCCTGGTACTTGGCAATAGTCTCAAATTCTCAATATAGTTTTTTTAGTTAAATATTCTAAAAATAAAATAGACCTAAATTTTTTTTATCTCCAAAATAGTATTTAACATAAAAAATAATCAAAATAAATTTTATTAAATTTTATAAATTTATATATTTATATTCTTTAAGTTAATTAATATTTATTGTTTAGAATTATGTAAGAAGAGTTTTGAAGATAAAGGTTTAAACTCAAAATCTGAATAAAAATAGTAAAAATATGGATCTCGGGGATAAACATTAGGAATTCAAGGGATTGGGTCGACGAGCTATTTCCCCACGAGAATTATCATATAGCATCAGAATACCACCAAACTATACCCTAGTGTCAAATCTCCACGATTTGAAAGTTAAAAAGTTATTTCTCCACGAATTATTAATTTTGAATATATTTCTCCCTGAACCGATGCTTCGAAACTTAATTACTCATAGACCATGGTTTTATTTGGTTTATTATTAACCAAATAGTTTAAACCGGCTAAACCAAACCAAAATTCAATTAAAACCATTTTTATTAAAGAATATTGATTATTTTCTTGTTGAAATTTCAAAATATAGTTTTTTTTTAATTGAAAAAGATTTCCTATTTTTTTTAATATTTTTGCGTTTTTAAAAAAATTAAAATACAAAATTTAATGAAATTACTATGAACAAAAAAGCTTATTAATTTTTATTTTTTTTTGAAATTTGAAAGCAAAAATTAAAATTTGATAAAAGTATATGTCAAAATCTATGTTTTGTTGAATTTTGAAGTAAATCAAAATTTCAAAGAAAAATAGATTTTTTGACATATATTTTTATCAAAATTTATTTTTTTCTTTCAAATTAAAAAAAAAAAGAACAAATCTAACAAGCTTATTTGTTCATTGTGATTTTATTAACTTTTATAAAAATGAAATTTTGATGTAAGTTTTTTCTTTTAAATTTCAGAAAACACAAAAATATAAACTTAATACAATATTCATTTATAAAATTGTTTAAAATGAATTTTGGTTTGGTTTAGTCGGTTTAAACTATTTGATTAATAATAAACCAATTAAAACCATGGTCTATGGGTAATTAAGTTTTGAAGTATTGGTTCGGGGAAAATACATTTGAAATTATTAATTCGTGGAGAAATAAGTTTGTAATTTTCAAATCATGGAGATTTGACACTAGATCATAGTTTGGTGGAGATCTAATGTTATATGGTACTTCTCGTGGACAAATATCTCGTCGACCCAAGTCATTCAAATAACTAAGAATACTCCATCCATCATAATCACACTTAGGTTTTTAGAACATAACAGCTTTTTCTTTATTTTCCATCTTATAATAACGCCGATATAATATTCAACATCGTATTCGAACAAACCGAGCAGAGAGAGAAGATCGCCGGCGGGAATCAGAAATGAAGGAAGACATGGAGAAAATGGTGGCCGTAGGGCTCGTATGGGGAGCCACCAACGCCCTGATTCGCCGCGGAGCACTCGCCTGGGACAACAAAACATCTTCATCTTCAGAGCAGTCTCCTCCACCTCAGATCCCATCCAGCTTCCGCCGCAAGATCCTCACCGCTCTCCGCGACTGGATCAATCTCCTCCTCTTCTGGCAATACTCCGTTCCATTCCTCGTAAACCTCTCCGCCTCCGCCACGTTCTTCGCCCTCCTCGGGGACTCCCCGATCTCTATCGCCGTTCCCGTCACCAACGCCACGACCTTCGCCGCAACCGCCGCGTTTGGGGTTCTATTGGGGGAAGAAACTCAAATCGGACTTGCTTTGTTAGGTACGACGTTCATTGTGTTTGGAATATGGCTTTGCGTTGGTCATTAATCAGATCTATGTTGATCTCATATCTCTGTGATTCAAATAATGTAGAAGCATCACTCTGTTTCTTGCTAGATATTTGAATTGCTTCATTCTTGTTCTAGCAGAGATAGATAGCCAGATTGCTTATTAAACTGATAAGCAATGTTATTAAATTTGCGCGCTAGGAGGTGGTTAGGTGTTTTATAGAGGATTATTGTTTAGGTGCCGATTTTCAAACGGATCGATTTTTTGTAAAATCGGTTTGAAATTTTTTTTTATTCATATCCGATTTGCTAACTAGCCGGGCGCCTTTGCTAGACTGATTTTTAGAACACTGCTGATAAGTGATAAGTTACTGTAAGTGATGAAAGTGATAAGTGATGAGTAGCTGATGAGTAATGTATGTTGTAATCATGGTTTTGAAAATTGGATTGGACCGGCCGGGGTCGAACCGGTCCGACCGTTATTCGTTGAAGAAGTAGAGTCCAGTTCGGTTTAAAACTCATGTTTAAAAAAACCGATAAAACCGGCTAGAACACTACTGATAAGTGATAAGTTACGATAAGTGATGAAACTGATAAGTGAAAGTGATGTATGTTGTAATGGTAATACCATTATGGTATGCAGCAAATGATTGAGGATTACTTGTAGAACAGGATTTGGTTTGGTTATATGATGAATTCTCCTCACCATGAACATTTTTGTCGACGATCTAGCAGTCTTAAGGAGGAACAGAGAGTGATCATCGAACCATCCAGTGATCTGTTTACCGAAAACTCGAAAAAACCGAACTAATAAAGAAGAAAGAGTCGAAAGTTGTAATGGAAATTAGGACGAATCATGGAAAACACTAATGGATTTGAATACATTAATCATGTCATACAAAAATGTATAGAAAACAAAAAAAAACTGATTATTACTAGATTTTATTTTAACATTAAGTGCTACGTCATAAAAAAATTAGGTAAAAAAAATCATCATCAGACGATCTGAATCCATTCACCAATGCTGGGAACACCTTTGTAGACAGCAAACAGAAGATAGTAACCGGGTGGTGCAAGGTTTCCACTGGGTGGTGCGGCTGCTTGGATCTCAAAAGAGTTGCCTCCTGCAGGGTTGACAGCAGCGACACCCAAGAGGAGCATCCTCATGTTCATCGAGATACTATGCGTTGTAAAGGGAGGTGCTAACATGTGAGCCTTGAGATTCTCCTTGGTCACATCTTTTTGGTTAAGCTCGACCTTTACCTTGAAGATTGCTCCGTATTTAATCTGTTTTGGTGTTGCGTTGTTGACTATCTTTGGCCTCATGTTGGCAAGAGCCGGGTCGAGGTAAGGCGGGGAGAATTTCTCAACTCGGAGCTCCGTTGGGAACTCAACGTTGTACCTGTAACCATCGTTGGTGTTGCTGCCACCAACAAGAACCTTACCATCAGGTAATGTGATGGCTATGGAGTGGTACATACGTGGGATGGCGGAGGCTGCGAGTTCCTTGAAACGCTGGCCGCGGCGACCACGAGGCTTGTACAAGATGGGAGCAAAGGCAGGGTCCTTACCATAACCCCAACCCGAACAGCCACGTTTAGCTCCGTTCACTAGCATTACGTCTCCGTTAGGTAAGATGACAGTGTCACTCATGACTCGTGGCGTTGGCATCATTTCAATCTTCCACCGTGGCTTACCACTGTTGATGCTTAACCTGGCGCAGTCCTGTAGTGCTGGTTCAAATACTTTTTTACCCGCACGGTTATAAGCGTCTTGTTTGGAACCACCACAGACGAGGACATCAGCAGGGATAACTTTGTTGTTTTTCATGTAAAGTTGGATGGGGAGGAGTGCAGAGGAGCCTGATCCTGGGTAGTTACGAGTACCACCAGGGAGCTGAGGGAACTCTTTGATGACTTGGTTTGTTTTGGGGCTTAGAAGGACGGATCTGTTGTTTGCGAAAATGAAGAGGTTACCATCAGTGTTGAGCCATACGAAAGGGTAGAGGTTGTTCTCGTCAGGGTCGTCTGTTTGTTTTAGGAGCAATGAGTCATATAGCTTCTTGTTGTTGTGTCCTTCCTCTGGGATGTATTCGTAGTTCAATGCGTCACGTCCTCCAATCACGAAGAACTTTCCGTCAGGAAGAGAGGCTTGCGTTGAGTACCATCTCTTTGCAGCTAGAGCTTGAGGGTATTCAATCCATCCACAGTTTGGACAAGCAGCTAGGTACCTCGCTGTGTTGGCTCCTCCTCCATATCCTCCAGTGCTCACCAGTGTCCCGTTGATGGTCAGACCTCCCGATGAGCACCACGTATCAGTAGTAAGCTATCATCAAAATGTGAATATTTAATATAAGTCCAAGTAATGCTATATAAGCATGCATGTGAGTAGGGATGATAACATACGGATAGAGGCTTAATGGCACCAGTGTTGATATCAACGAGAACCGAATGAGCCCAACAATCAACCTTGTTAATCTTGGGGTCGACGACGTGACATGGTACACCAGGAGGCAGCTTAATCTGTGAGATTCTCCAGATGGTTGCGTCATAGAACTGGACTTGGTTGATGAGTGGCATCAGAATGGCATGCATCGCTGAGACACCAGAGTTTGGCAAAAACAACTCCCATTTACCAGGCCAGTTTGTCTGAGCTTCTTGAACACCGCCTCGCCTTCTTCCTCCTCCGCCTTTTCTACCTCCCCCTCCTCTCCCAACCTTACGGTTGTGGGTTCCTGGTATAAATGCTTCCGACACAGCTGCAAGTACAAGGACAGTTACTATCCATATGAGTCTTGTTGAGGCTCTCATTTTTTTGTATTTTTGTAACTTTTTAGATTTTTTTATTTCTTTTAATATTATTTTTTTGGTTGAGGAGATGAGAAATTTGATGGTTATTTGGATTATGAACTCCGGAGTAATCAACTTTGGTCTAAACGTATTTTTATAGGTTATTTTACTTGAGTTTATTTTTAGCTATTGCTATTTTTATGTGTGTGGTAAGAAGACTCTACATCAATCAATTTCTAGTTTTGTGGAGAGTCTTTGAGTTTCATACATCTCTTTTGGTCTTTGACGTGGTCATGCAGTCAATATAATATTACATAAAAAAAAGTTGAGTCGTTTGTAAGGACAAACAAACAATGGAATAATACAACATTTCAGTCATTAACAACATTATTTGAGTCTTGATGACAACTTAAGCAGAGATTACGAAGACAATAAGCAGTTTCAAACATGTAACATGCCGATTCATTTCAGTAACTTCTACTCGTGTATGAAAATATATCACCTGATACATTAATCACATATAATCACCCTAGCTAGTGGGAGAATATGGCCGTATTATGGACTATGATATGGATACAATGTACAACTCGTACTCAGGTGGGTTCTTCAGTGAGTGAGAGTGCGCCAAATATTTGAATATCAACAATAGTGAACATGTATTGCAAACAACTATCTTGCATCTAAATTATTTCATAATGAAATTTTTTGAAATTAAAACAAAATGAATTGAACGATTCATCTTCCTTTTTGTACCCTAATTTGAAGTACATAAGACGATGCTTGCTTGTTTTTTGAAGTCTCATATCACATAGTAACCATATTGGGTTCACAACTTACATGCCTCCATGAAGCCCTTAGTTTGCATAGAAAACAAGAATAGAGTCGTGGTTTTACATTACAAGCTTTATTTTTCGGATGGAGATAAATATATTACAAACTAGCTTTTCACTTGTTGCTCCTGGCTTCACAGATCTGCATGCAAAGTAGACGAGAATCACTCGTTAATAACCAAAGCAAACCATCCAAGCACACTGATAATGTTGAGACCTAGTGAAATCAATCTACATAAAAAAAATTACGTAACATCATGGTCATTAACTTAAGTAAATGAACACAAAGCATCGCTAGAAATTAATCATTACACCATGACGTTCAAGTTTTCATGACCAACCAAAAGATTTGTAGAAGAAGAAAGAGCAGCAATAAGGTATAAGATTATAGGTTACAAAACATCCAACACTAGATTATATACCAAGAAAAAAAACAAAGACCACAGTGCCCAAGAGAGCTTAGGCATCCACACCAATGAACGGCCCTTGGGGTTCATTTTTTTTTTTTATTATTAAATTTTTTTGTTTTCTTTTTTGTTTTTTAAAAAAAAAAAAAAAAAAGATAGACCAATTGCGGGCCGCCACATGTCGTGGGGCCCACGGAACAGTGGTGATACAGGTTCACTAGAGATAACCCCAAAACCACAAGTTCATCACTGTTCATCTAGAAAACTGTGTGAACCCTCCTTATGAACCCTCAATGTACATGCTCTTATAGGTTACAAACATCCAACACTTGATTGTATTACAAAGCTAGCAACTACATTATTATTACCTCACATGTCAGATCATTGACAAGCTAAAGATCCAAAAGAAGAAAGTCAAATTTTAAGTTTTATCACAATTTTGATACTAATTCTTAAATTTAGCTTTAATGAATAACTATTTTTAAAAATACTAAAAATATTTATAAAAAATCAGAAAAACAACCGACTCATTTAACACTAAAACCTAAACAATAATCAATAAATTGTAAACCTAAATGTCAATATATTTTTGATTGAGAATATTTTTTAAAAGTGTATTTAAATTATGCTATTCTTAACTATTTCTCAAAGTTATAAATTTTTTAAATATCATAAATTCAAAAAATATAAAATAGAAAATACAGAGAATAAAGTTACCTCTTGAACAGAATCAAGAAGAAGAAGATCGTTTCCCTTCACAATCAAGACTCTCGTCGAAATTCTTAGAAGGGTATTTAGCAGTTACAACACCGACCTCGAAGACAAGGTTATCACCGGAGGATCGAATCCCGGTGATGGACCACCACTGGAAAAACGCTCTGACCCGAATCCCTCGGAGCTCCGCGATCTGACCCTGTGTGATCCGACCCGTTACCTTGTTTGAGTAAGTGGCGAGGTAGTTGTCGGGAGGAAGAGTGATTTTGCATGTCCCGTGGAGGAAGAGGGAGAAGTCGCCGGAGGTTTTGTTGATGTAGTAGTCTTTGACGGACAGAGGGAGGAGACCAATCGGGAAACCATGGTCAGTGAGCTCCGCGTGAGCACGACTCGGTGGTTTGACTTTTGGGATCGGGTCTTGTAAGGAGAGAGGTAAGAGGATGATGATGAGGAAAGAGATAAGGATGAGAGATGTCTTCATGTTTTGTTCGCCGCGGAGATAACAATGCTTCGACGGAACAACATAAGTGTTGCAGATTTTTCTGTTTTTTATTTTGACTTGGTTTTTTCGTTTTTGTTGACTTTATAATTTTAATTTTTATAATCTGCATCGATTTTTTAATGACACTTTTATTTAATCAAGGCAAACTGTATAAAATTTTGTATTTTCTTAATTATTGTGCAAAAATTTTAGACATCAATTTTATTAAAACAAAGAAGTAGTATTATTTTACTTCTAAATATATAAACAAAATAGTCTTTTCTATATTTATTTTTCTAAAATAGAAAAACTCTATCATAGAACATACATTGGAGTAAATTAATTTTATAATATAGTTTTTTATATTTAAGAAAAAAATGTAAACGGGTGGAAAATGTTTTTAAATGAATTAATGTATACTGCTTTTGGTGAGAATGTTAAGTTCATGGTTTAGTCGAACTGCAAAAAGATTATTGCATATACAGTAAAGGTATTATTAATTCATGTTTGTGTTCTTCCTTCATTAATGTTGAGCTTCTGCCTAACCATAATTAAGTTTGTTAGGTAGGTAAGATGGCCAAGTTGGTTATGGTTGATATGAAGCTTAATGTATATATATATATAGAGAGAGAGAAATTGTTTGAAATATCATAAGTTAGATATCAAATTTTTAAAATATTGAATCAAAAAACATTCTAATATTTGGGTTTATGATTGATTTATTATTGTTTAGGATTTAGTATTTAGAAGAAGAGGTTGTGTTTATAAAATTCTATAAATAATTTTTAAAAATTTATAAATGATTATGAAAGTTATTTTATTTATTATTCATTACAAATTTAAGGTATTTATGAAAATGGTTATACTTTGAAGGTAAATTTGAAAAATTGTATCATATTTGTGTAAATGAGAACTTTCACATGTATATATAAGACATTTTTGTACACTGTACATTGACATTTTTGCTTAATTTAAATGATATTGAAATATTTTCTTCCATATTTCACTTGGTTTCTTTATGTTACAAATTGCATACCCACGAAGCATTTCATAGTAGTCTAAAAGAGACTAGCTAGTTATTGTTTTTTTTAGCACACCACCTAAATTAAATACGACTTTAACTTAATTAGAACCTTCCACTAATATATAGGGTCAGGGTTCGGGTTTGGCGGTAGAAAGATTAAATCGGCACGCTTGAACCGCATCGTCAATGGATAGGAACACATACTCCTTCCCTATCTTCTCTACAAAATGTGATAACATCATCTTTTCCAAGACTTCAAATCTTGGATTTATTATCACCATCTGCAATCAAAAAGTATAATCTTATTTGAGTTTTTTTTTTCTCAAAAATATTACAAGAACGCTTTTAAAAAGTGAAGAAGGGTATAAACCTTGATGCCTTTTGATGCAAGTATTCTCCTGACTTCGAGTAGTGTTTCCATCCCGGTCATGTCAACGCTTGAAACTCCTAAGAGACCAAAAATATTAATTAGCAATTTAAAAAAGGAAAGAGAATATATGTTTGGTAGTGTGAAAAAAATAAATAAGAATCACCAGAGAGATCAAGGAGAAGAAACTCAACGCCTTCAGGTTCATCACGAATCCACCTCAAGATCCTTTCACGGACGTATGTACTATTGGCAAAAAAGATAGGAGAACCCATTTGAAGAATGACATAACCAAGCATCTCCTCAGCACCAGGGTACTGTTCTACGTCTCTAAACATAACCGAGTTTGGTATTCTTCCCAATTTACAAGTGGAGGGACGTGCAACGTACAACAATGCTCTCAGGACGGAGAACCCAACGGAGATGATGAGACCGTAGTCCATGCTAATGAAGGAGACGCCGAAGAAAGCAGACATGCAGACGAGGAAATCAAACTTGTCAACCTTGAAGAGATGGTACATCTCCTTGTAGTCGATGAGTCCCAACATGGCTGACATAATGATGGCTGCGAGAGAAACTAGTGGCGTGTAGCTGAATAGAGGCGCTAGGAAGAGAAGCACGAGCATCATGCAAAAGCCCATCACTATGTTGGACATTGGTGTCTTTGTCCCTGCGTTGTAGTTCACTGCTGTCTTTGAAAATGGCCCTGAAAGTTCACGCCACGATTTAGCATCATGAACTATACGTGGAAAATGACTAAAATAGATTTTACAATCTTGAGGAATTAAAACATTTTAGGTTTTGCTTTTCTTTATTTTTTGACATCTACATTATTATTTTTTCCTAAATAATTTTGTAAAAGGTTAAATCTCTCAAATAAATATTTTTAAATTTTTGTTACAAAAATAGATCTCAAGTAAAAAATGATCAAAATAATTTTTTTTCAAAATTTTAATATTTTTTTTATTTTAAACTTCACCTTTTAAAATTTCACCTCATAACTCTAAACCATAAATCTAGATTAGTTAAACCACGAGATATAAATATATATTTGCGCTCTTTAATAAAATTTATTTTGGTCATATTTTTTTTAAAGTTATTTTGATGACAAAAACTTTTTTAGATCTAACTTAGGATATTTATCTTTGTAAAATGTAAAGGGAAATGCCAAAGAAAATTATTATGAATATGAATAATCAGATTTTTTTTAGATTTTGTTTTACTTTGATTTTTAAAATTTTGAGCTCATTTGGGAAAAAAAAAAGATAAGCATAAAAGCAAATCAATGAAAACATTTAAAATTAATTAATTACCGGTTGTCAAATAGCAAGATGTAAAGGATCCTATTATGTTCATAAGACCAAATGCTATCATCTCTTTGTTCCCGTCTGTTTGTTCGTTCTTCATTACAGCAAAGCTTCTTCCGATGGCAATCCCTTCCTGAAATTAACCATTTACGTTCTTATTAAATCACACATATAGGTAAAATATTAGCTATAAGAAAACTTGATGAAAAATAATTATTATTTACAGCCAAAGCGATGAGCCCAGTAACGATTCCGGCCTTCAAAACCAACGGTAGATACTTGGCATCGAAGGTCAAATATTGAATAGAAGGAGGGTTTAGTCCTTTCTTTAAAGGCCCAACCTGTATGCAGAAACATACTATTAATAGAAACCCTAGTTGATGTAGTCTTTATAACCCGTGAACTTTATGTTTGTGTGTGTTTGTTAGTATATAAAACATATTATATGAATGCATTGCTAGTGTAAAACAATTTGCTCACAGTTTTGATCCCGTGTTCAGTTCCTTTCACCAAATAAGCAACAAGGCAGCCCACAAGGACGACCACCATTGGACCCATTGCTGATACCCAAAAGAGCTTTGGTTTTATCTTCTTCTGCAATAGTTACAAACATATAATATTCTAGTGAGACACTTGATAAAGCAGTTGGATTTTTACTATATATATATATATATATTCAGAATAAAAATGATATATCATGTGGAGAAATAATAAAGTATATGTTTTATGGTTAACAGCAATTTATTCACTTTTTTTTTTCCAAAAATTCCAACTCAAATTGGGTATGAAAAAAAGGTGAGGAATCATTACAAAAGAGAAAAAAATAGAATCGTGGAAAATCTGTGAGGGTCCAATGATTTTGTCTCAAACAAACGGATAAAGCATTTAAATAAATAAAATAGAAAGAATAAGAAAGTATACTATGTATCGAGTAGACTGGAGGAAAATAAGAAAGCAGACCCCAGCAAGTGCACTTTGCCACTTCCACTGCACCAAGTAACACCCTCCCAGGTTAAATACAATTAGTCACCATATAGCTTTTATTGAATACTGTTTTACACAGAAAAAAAAAAAGAATTGAAAGTGACACCTCATCACGGTGGCTGAAGACTGAGTGGAGAACTGAAACGACGTCGGTTCTGTGCGTAAAGTGGACTATACCAAAGACCCCCTTAAGCTGTTGGAGGAGAATGATGATAGCTGTCCCTCCCATGAAGCCTGTTATGGTCGAGTGTGACAAGAAGTCCACCAACATCCCCAACCTATATATACATGCATTCGTTAATAATATACAAAGTAACCAGGGCCGTGCCTGAGAAACATTGGCCCAGAAGCCCGAATTTTTTTTTACCCTTTCTTTTTTAAAAATCCTATAAAAAATAGTAAGAATTATTGTTACCAATAAAGCTAGAAGATATTTCTATTAAAATTAGCTCCATAATTTTATATATTGGCTCCGGCCCCGAAGCACATGCTTCACCAGCTTCTATTCAGGCACGACTCTGAAAGTAACTAAGGGATAACTAAAAGTTAAATTCTTAACGTAATAAAGATAACAGCAATTTTTTCAAATAAACTTTTTTGAAGTTTTGACACAAAAATAAATTTTAGAAAAAAAATAATTGAAATAAATTTTTTAATATTTTTTTTAATTTTAAACCTCAAAAACCCACCTGCATAACTCTAAACTCTAAATCTAATATTAGTTAATATAAAGAGTATAAATGTATATTTACACATTTTAATTTATTTTAATCATTTTTCTCTTTACAAGTTATTCTAATGACAAAAACTTTCTTAATTCTATCCGTATTACTCTAAAGATAAAGTCACTGTATTCCAATTTCCATCAGGACTTTTGGTATATAGATTAATGAAAGGTAAGAATAAAATAAAAAATAACCTGAAGAATCCCAAAGCAAATTGAAATACACCGGTGATGAAAGCAGAGGTGAAGATCAAATGAAGGTAGAGGTTGGGATCAGTTTTCAACAGTTCCTCACCGAATGTCTCAGCGATTAGCAAAGAGCATGCTGCAACTGTACCTACCGCGAGAGTGTTCGAACTTCCCAACACGGCGTACACAAATGGCGGCACAAAACTTGAATCTGAATTCACATCATTTTTTTTATAAAGAAAACATGTCACTATAAGATATATATGTCCGATAAAAATCAGCTGGAGCAATCCTAGTGTCACGAGAGCAAATTAGTAAGAGAATAATTGAGACAGGCATCATTGAATGTCAATATGTATGGACAACTTACGTACTGCCAATATCATTTCTATTTTAGGTTGAATATATTACACATTATTCTAAAAATTGGTTTAAACGGCTTAGGTGTCTCCATAATTCGCAAACCGGATTTAAACAAAATATTCTGTAGAATAATTTATTAAAAAAATCGGTTAGACATCTCAATAATCCAATATAAAGTGCTTAACTAACATGTTGCCATTTCTTAAATATTGATAATATATTACAGTTTTAATTATGTTTTATTTTACTTTAGCAATTTTAATTACACAAGATCAGTAAAATGTTATCTACGTATGGAATATGATTTGGATTTCAATTTTCAGCTATATGACTATATATGTATATATAGTGGAAGTTTTCATAAATGATTCATGAAAGAAAACCACGGTTTAAAAGAAATACTTTTGTAATATTTAAGTTATTTTTATATTAGTCGTTTCAGAAAATGAAAAGACACTCTTGAATTTGGCTGGCAAAAAAAAAACAGAACTCTTGAGAAATCAATTTAAGTGGCTTCATACTGTTCAGAATCAGATTCAGTGTTAATATTAATTTAACAATGTATACAAGTATTTAAGATGGAGAAGAATAAAATTATTGGCACGCTATAGTGGCATGAGATGAGGGCACGGTGGAATAAACGTTGAAAGTAAAATCAAAGTGAATAACCTTTAAATTAACAGGGTTACTATCAAAGTGAAAGTCCATTACTATAACCTGGACCAACCACATTCAATTTATGCTGCTGGATTAATTCCATAGGTGAACTAGTCCGAGATTGACAGCTTGGCTCACCGAAAAAATAATTTACAAATACAAAAAACATAATTTCGAAAGAAGATCTACCAATTTACGAATACTAATTAAAATTTATTTTTTGAGTAAAACTATTAAACTTTACAAAACTTATAAAACAGTATGGATTTATAAATCAACTAGAATATAAATGAATAACACATCTAACACACGTTCCTTTCGTAGTTTATTTTTATTATTATGCAAAAATCAAAACTACAACCTTTATGCATAATCAGTTGAGACAAAAAGTTTTCCAATTTTTATTATTACTAAATCTAGCTTTCATGTATTAATGATATTCAAAGGATGCAATTAATAATTCATATAAAAAAAGATTTTGCATAATAAATTTATAAAAGGGAAGATATATCTTACATAGGCCAATGATGGGAGGGATACCGGCAAGATTAGCATAACTGATACCCTGAGGAACGGCAAGGCTGGTGATCGTTATTCCCGCAAGCACATCATACCTTAGTTTTTGCAGATTGTACTTTGGTAGCCACTCACATATTGGAACAAAATACTGCAATGTCTTTTTTGTTTTCATCAAACCATTTGGCTCTCGTGATATTGGTTTGAATGGATCATCAGGAAAGAAAGTTTCCTTACATTTCGATTTAAATTTAAGAAAAAAGCTTCTCGGGGCCGAGAAGTTTACTCCTCGACCCTTTGGTGTCGAGGAGTTTGTTCTATCTGCACTCTCCATGGTTACAAAAACAAAAAACAAGCAAGCAAGAGGTAAAATATTTGTCTTTATCTTTTCTATTCAGTTGTTTGTAGAGGATTTGAGAGTATGGGTTTGTTATATATAGATGGATGGGCAAAGATAGTGGGAAATGATGTTATGGATTTGTTCAACGTGATGCAGTAAATAGGGTTAGTCTTTTTTTGGTAATAAATCTCCTAGTCTTATCTCTACAGCATTTGATTAGGTATCTCTATATATACGCAGTGCCAGTAAGTAGATTGACAAAAAAACATCTTTCAAAACTGAGTGTAAATTTATGATAATTTTAGAAAAACAATATACTGAGAAAACATTTTTTTTTCTTGTTTACAAATGCGGTGGGCCATCTTAATTACATGTTTAATATATATTGTAAAAAGTTGTTCAAGAAATCGTTATAAACTAACTAGAAATTTTATAGAAGACTATCGTTTAGGAAAATTATTCGGAGGCTAAGCGAAACATAGACATTAACGAATTATTGATTTATTTTATATTTATATGACATTTATATAAAATATTTTAGTTAATATATAAAAATATAAAATTATTGTGATAAATTATCAAAATTATATATGAAAAACAAAAGAAATTAAATAAATCTGAGCTATACTAACGTTAGTACTTAAACTAGCATATTAAACTAATTAAAATCTTCTTTAACCAATTTCAAAAATTTAAATCGATTTGAATCATATAAATTAAATTTAAAAAAAATCATTTAGGATAAGATCGAGTTGCCGCCTATAAATTTTTAGAACCTTACTAAAAACATATAAGGCAACATTATTCTTTAAAAGATTTTAAAAATAAAAAAAGGCTGACGTGTTGCATGAGAATATTTTTTATTTCTTTTGAATTTTATAAAAGAGAAAACTAAGAATATTTAATAAATAAATTAACATGTGTGGCGTATCCACTGTCCTTTTATGTAATAAATGATAAAGATTGAACATGTTTATCATTATCTATGAGAATCAAATCAGGACCATAAGAAGTGGGAGATTATGATTATAAAAATTAAATAAACGTTAAAACTCTTCACCAGAGAATAACTCATCCTTTAACGAAGGGGTAATCCATTGAATCTGAATATAAGTTATATCCCAAAGAATCGCCATCTTTCATTGAGCCAATCATTATGATCAAAAGCTCAGGCACAACCTCTTGAATGTTGTTGTCTCCATACTCTCCTAAACACTTCTAATGGGTATTCTGCATTGTTTATGACTTGTGCTCAAACTCACTCATTCCAAGTTCCACATATTCTTAAACACTGTCTAAGTCCAAGAAGTGTGAGAACCTACTAATCAGACTAGAACCTTGTCTTCGGTTTAACTTTGTGTCTTTACTTGGAACAATGTTTACGTCAAGTTCTGCTCCACCATTGTTGAAAGATTCTTCATGTGTTGACTCAAACTCAATGGCAGATTGCGGAAGAAGCTAAAGCTTTCTTAGTTTCAAGAGACAGTCCACAATGTACCTCCACACTACTCTAATAGAATCGCCAAAGTTGTTAGCAAGTGTGAAAACTGCAAGAGTAGCCATTCTCGGTTTCATATCATGACTGAACAAGGTCTCTTCAAGTGTGTTGTAAGGGTTTAACAACGTTATGAATTTACAAAAGAAGCGATTAGTTATATGATCTCCTTAGTTAAGCCAGCGTTTTATGTAACATACAAATATACAATATCTGCAAAGATTGTTACCCTCCTTTCTGCATTATGTGATACAAGTTAAGTCATAACTCTTACATGGATACTCATCATGTTGTATATGACTTCTTTTACATGGATGAAATAAAGTTGCAAATGACATCGGCCATCTGAGAATCATACTCAGGTCCTTCCATTTGGAAATGGCTAACGCCTTCAATGAGGTATGTTTCTGTTCGTCCCGCTGCAGATTTAAGCTTCTTCTTGAGCTGGTTAACGCTAGTGAAGCCGTCTTGTGTTCCCATAACGAAGAGTTTGGGTTTAGGTGATGAGAGAATGGCCTTGTGGTGCCGTCCAAACAGAACCGAGGCCATTAGACCAAACGGGTATCCCAAACTCACGTATCCCACCACTTGCTCTACTTGCTCCACTGCTGACCCTGCGATTGGTGCACCTGCCATAGACTCTAACTTCATTTTTTTTTTACTATTACAATATAAAAAAGTTGATAAGAAAAAAGGAAAAACAATAATAGATCCAACACACACAATAAGAAAGGGAGTAAGGATTCTGCACTTATATCAATAAAACTGATGCTTATAGTCTCTAAGAAACTCCTGAAAAAGATTCATATCAATTGCAGTTATGCATGTTCACAAGGGAAACCAAACAGAATCATGACTTCATGACGCAAACATGAAACATAGTTATCTTATGAACTCTTGGTACTCAGTAGTTAAGAAGAACAAACTAAAGTTCCCTTTGTTTCACCAGAGACAGAGAAACTCTAACAACTGATAAAGTCACCACACTATACCGCCAAAATCATCTAGACAACTCTACACTTAATCTGTTCTAAGTTAAAAAAAAACAATGCTAATCTTCTTCTTTCCACTGAACTTTCTTATTCCATTCTCATGTATACTATTACTTCCTAAAGTTTTTATCATAACGAGAGTTCCAACAACTAAACCACTAAGAGATGCACCAAAAAGGAAATAAAACTACAAACTACTCATCACCTGTTGCAATGGAGTTCTCACAAAAAGCTAACAGATCAAATACATCTCCAAGGTTCATTGGAACAGAAAGCAAGTGCCCTCAATTTGAATAGTAACTCGGAAGAAACCATACATTGACTTGTAAGAAGCATTACTAGATCTAATCTAACATATAAACACGAACCAAAGCATCAGACTCAACTTTAAACTAAAAAAGATCAACAAAAACGAAAAAGGAGAAACCTTTTTTTAGAAACTGAACGCACAGAAGCCTTACCAGCAGAAGAACCCACGAGCAAGATCCTATCAGCATCACAACTCTGAACAAGCCACCGACAAACAGAGATCACATCCTTGACCTCAGCGAAGCCAGTAAGAGTAGCTCTTCCCGTGGATTTCCCAGCGCCTCTCGTGTCGAAAGTGACAGACCAGAAACCCTTACATGCCAAATCAGAAGCTATGCCTTTGAGCAAAGCTTGACAACCACCCATGAGCGAGAAAGGATGGACCAACACTATCACCAGATTTTTATCATCGTCGCTAGGTTGAACGATCTCTCTGGGTTTGAAGATTCTCGTGTGAAGCTTCACCCCTTCCTCGGAATCAACGTTACACGACTCCACTGTGAAGTTTGGCGACGACATTTTCCGCAAAAGATAGAAACCTTTTTTTAGTTAAGTCGGCATTTTAAATTCCGACGGAGTTTGGAAGCGACATTTCCCGACAAGACAGAGATAGAGAACGCGTCTGCCATTGTTGTTTGTTTGTATTATTTATAGACATGTTGTTATTCAACTTGTTTTGTTTAGGACTTGTTTCTATGTAGCCCATTAAAGCCCATACTTTAGAGGTTTAAATCATTTTAAGGGCCTTTATCTAAGTAAACTATTCTACCCTAGAGGTTTTCTGTTCTTAACTAAATTAGCCTATTTATCTGCAATGGTTTAATTTATTTTTATTCCAACCCTTAATAGTTTTCCTTTGTTTAATTCTGTAAGTAGGTGTTTTGCCTGTAACGCGGGCATAAAGTATTACTAATGTTTATTAATAAGTGTATTATTAATGCAAAAATCAACAAGATATGCACACGTTTATAATTTAAGATAAATAAATTTGCATGTTTAATACTAAGATAAATTACACAGTATAAAATAATATTATATATAACCTAATCTATATAATATATTATTGATAATTTATATATAATAGTAAAAAATTAACTAATCAGTATTCAGTATATCAGGCCATAGTAAAGTTTATCTAATATTATTATAATAATATTAATGCTAAACATAAAAAGTTTTGACTAAACATAATTTTAGTAGATGATTATTCATTGATTCTTTTAAAATATATCATCAAAGTTACATATTCCTTAAGTGAAACAATAATATTAATCGTTTAGTTTTTAACTTAAGAGCTCAAATGCAAAAACATAACTAATAAATAATCATATTAGACTATTAAAAAGTACTTGCCCTAAGTAAGTTTTGTATATATTTAAAATTTATAATAATTTTGATAAAAGTTTTATAGGGAACTTGTGACTGGTTGGTTATGGAAGAATACATAAAATTTATTATATTATATTAATTATCTTAGCACATACATCTCATAATTATAAAAATAAAGGAGAGAAACTATAATATGAGTTGTGATATATTTAGTATCTATGTCAAATTCAGAAAATAGTAAGTTTGAAAAGATTATATTGTATTAAATATTGGATTTTAGAAGTCTATCATAATCCATATTTCTATTTATTTTATAAAGTTTAAATAATTTTTTATATTTAAATTAATGACTCATTAATCAAAATCATAAAAACATGACAAATAATTAAATTAACTAAAATCATGCAAAATATGACAAGTAATTAAATTTACTTCTCAAATAATAATATAAATAGATTGTTTTAAGCTTATCTTAATTAAAAATAATGTTTGTTTAGCATAAGTGGGTCTCTGGTGATACTCATCGAACCAAATCTAAACTAACAACTCCATATTTGTATAAAAGGTAAAGAGCAAAAAATAATAGTAATCGCATGCTGTATAACTATCGAAAACAAAAAAAAAATATAATTTGTGTTCTATTTTGGCTGTTTTTTTACAACTTTTATCCCTTTGACTGTTGTAATTTGTTGTGATCATATGTTTTACTGATGTGACATAGTAGAATAAAATTCGAAAAAAAAAGAATAAAATTCAAATCCATGGTTAGTCACCTTATTGACTTCCTAGAAAAATGGTTGTTTGTTTGTTGTTTCTGAAGAGTGAATTGGACCTGGACTCAGTCAAATCCTCGTTTTTCTGCCAGAAACTTGGGTCAATTTTCCCAGAGCTAGTAACAAAGCTCCAGTCATTTAGGAGTAATCTTGTGATCAATATATATATATATATATATATATATACTCAATTTAAGAAGAAAAACATTTGGTTAAAATTTCTCTAAAACAATAAAAAGTGTTTTGTTGTCCAGCAATTTCGATGTTTAGTTATTTATTTTCGTTAAATAATATAACAAACTCCATCTCTTTGCTCCCCAAGTTTCTCAGAAAGCAAAGATACTGTACGTTAAGTTTCCTTCAAAAAATGTCTCTTAATTACTTACTTAACAACCCTTCATTACTTGAGAATCTGAGATTTGTTATTATCTTTAAACAATTTAATTATTTTATCTTTATCATGAAAAAGGCCAATTAAAATCAAAATATTTACATAAGAAAGAAAGAATTGCTTTCTTGAGCAGGATTAATGGGAGTCTCTTAAGGTGGGGTTCTTAGCTTTTCTAAGAGACGTATCTTAGCTTTTAACTAAGAAAAGCTAAGAACCGTCTCTTAAATAAGAACCATAAGAGCCGTCTCTTAGCGGGAAAAATGCAAAAAAAAAAAAAAAAAAATTAAAAAGACAAATTTTTCGTTAAGAACCCCACCTTAAGAGACCCGGGTTAATCATGGCCGGTAATCATTATTGATTGATAGAGTCACCTGGCTCTCTGTGTAACTAAGTAATAGACGTACTTCCTTTCAGGTTTGATCAAACGCGAGAAAGTTACAAAACACACACAATATCCTTCAACCATAAATGACAAAAGGTGTTTCTAAATTTCCTTCATCGAAAGTGTTTCTCCGACCAGTTCTGATTCTCGACACAACTTCTTCTCCTTCGCCAGAGATTCTGCGAAAAAGGTTATATTTTTTTTATTAAATCAATAATACATCGAACCGGTCTTGGAATGAACTTTAACATACCGCATGCATTCATATATATATATCTCGTACATAACCTTAGGTTTTTATACCTTTTCTTAATGGTGAATTTTCAAGCGTAAACATATGTAACAAGATTCCATGCATCAATGCATAATATACATGCAGGGCCGTGCTCACTGCAGCTGTCTAGGACCTCCATTTTTCATTTAAAATTTAGGACCCCATTTTATTTTATGGAATGTACTATAACAAGTTTTATATATATTACTATAAGTGATTATATCCATGTATGTATTTCATATAAATGTTTGTTTCTTTATAATTTTTACAAAAAAAAAATTCTTAGGTTCAATTATCAATTTTGTTATATGCACTCTTATGGTTTTTTACATTTTTTTTCTTAGCTCATTAATTTAAAATTTAATTTAAATTTTCATAAAAATAGTTATATGATTTTTATACGAGTTACATAGGAGTAATAAATTTACAAAATATACTTAAAAATCTAAAAGTTTGATATAAAATAAAATATATATGAAATATAATAATTAGTTCATATAATAGTATTTTTTAAACACTAAATCCGAAAGTAATTATAGAACATGATTTTTATTGCTAATATTTTAATCTTTTATAAGTATTTTATTTTTGAAGTTTTTTAAAAGTTATTCGCCCCTCGAATGGTAGGGACGGAAAATATATGAAGTTAGTAGTTTCTATATATCCTTGTGTTATAGTTTGTTATTGTTCTAATATTCACATGTTTAACGCTGTACAGATACCTTAAATGGCCCCTATGGATCCGAGAAACAATGGCTACGTTGCTCCGCTAAATGTACGTAAACTTTCACCCTGACTCATTTCCGTTCAAGATATGTTTTTAGAATTTTTCATTTTTTTCGTTTTCGAAATTCAATCTAAATTTTCATATAAAAACGTCTATTTTCCTTGAGATAATATTAATAAAAGAGTATAACAAGAACAAGTCAAGAATGGCTGTTTTTGTAGGGAGTATATAACGATATAACGATATCAATAGCTAGTTGTTTTGGGACATATACAAAAAAAAAATGTCTAACTTGAATGAGTCATTATTTCAAGGAGCGGGAGACAGATCAAGATTTTGAAGTTGTTGAGGTGGTAGAGTTTCAAGATAACCAAAGCGTGGTATCTCTCAAGTCCAACGATTCTGACCTTAAGAAGAAGACCAATGATGAGGAGACAAAGGAGAATGGTGGTTGGACTAACGCAATCATTTTGCTAGGTACACTTTCCACGACTTATTTTTTTATAATACATAACTTTTTTATAAACTAAAATCTTACATAATGTGACCAAGACAAAGACATGTACACACTCTACTGGTTTTAACAGGAAATCAAGGGTTAGCAACGTTGGCCTTCTTTGGGGTGGGAGTGAACCTTGTGCTGTTCTTAACACGTGTTATGGGACAAGGCAACGCAGAGGCTGCGAACAACGTAAGCAAGTGGACGGGAACAGTTTACATGTTTTCACTTGTGGGTGCATTCCTCAGCGACTCGTATTGGGGTCGTTACTTGACATGCACCATCTTCCAAGTCATCTTCGTCCTTGGTGTGGGTCTCCTCTCTTTCACTTCTTGGTTTTTCTTGACCAAACCTCGAGGTTGTGGCGATGGAAACTTTACATGCAACCCTCCCTCTTCCCTCGGCGTTGGTATCTTCTATTTATCAGTGTATCTTGTGGCCTTTGGATACGGAGGTCACCAGCCAACGCTGGCTACCTTCGGTGCAGACCAGTTTGGTGATAATGACAAAACCTCCAAAGCTGCGTTTTTCAGCTACTTCTACTTTGCACTTAACGTGGGAGCTCTCTTTTCAAACACAATCCTTGTTTACTTTGAGGATAGAGGGTTGTGGACTGAAGGGTTCTTGGTGTCATTAGGCTCTGCCATTATTGCACTGGTGGCCTTTCTTGGCCCGACTAAACGTTATCGTTATGTCAAGCCCTGTGGGAACCCGTTACCACGCGTGGCGCAAGTGTTCGTGGCCACTGCTAGGAAGTGGAGTGTTGATCGACCCGAAAACCACCAGGAGTTGTATGAACTCGAAGGCCCTGAATCTGCTATTAAAGGAAGTAGAAAGATATTTCACAGCACCAAATTTGTTTTCTTGGATAGATCAGCAGTGATTACTGAGGATGACAGGTAACATAACAAAATCTAAACAATAGATATATACTATTATGTTAGACGTTTTTCTAATGAAAACAATACATATATACTAATGATTTTCTAATCAAAACAATACATATATACTAATAAGTTTCTAATCAAAACAATACATATATTAGTTAATTGTTTTTTCAACTATTGATGTGAAATGGATCTCCTAAAATATATTTGGGAAAATCTCATATAACCTTTTTACCTTTGTCACATTAAATAATATTAAATACAAAAAAAATCAGAATAATAATTATTGAATAATAAAAAACTAAATTATTTTATTTCATAAACCCTAACCTTAATTCCACTTTCTAAATAATAAAAACTTAACTCTAAATCCAAACTATATAAATATTTATATTTTACCTTCAATGAATGCTATTTGGAGGATTCTTGTTCTTATATTTTTTTTAAACTTGATTTAGTGCTATATGAAGGTATTATTTATCTATATACTTAATATATATATATTATCGTCATCTCTTAACTTATGGTATTGTACAATCCATATAATATAGGAAAGGGACAAGTATCAACGCATGGAGGTTATGCAGTGTAACACAAGTAGAGGAAGCAAAATGTGTGATGAAAATGCTCCCAATATGGCTATGCACTATAATCTACTCAGTGATCTTCACACAAATGGCTTCATTGTTCGTGGAGCAAGGCGATGTGATGAATCCATACATCGGCAAGTTCCACATCCCCGCGGCAAGCATGTCAGTCTTCGACATATGCAGCGTCTTGATATCAACAGGAATATACCGTCACGTTATATTCCCATACGTGAGACCCACGGAACTTATGAGGATGGGGATAGGTTTGATCATAGGGATAATGGCGATGGTGGCCGCAGGATTAACAGAGATCCAACGGCTGAGAAGAATTGTCCCGGGGCAAAAGGAAAGTGAGCTCACTATCTTGTGGCAGATACCTCAGTACGTTCTTGTGGGAGCTAGTGAGGTGTTTATGTACGTTGGACAGTTAGAGTTTTTTAATGGACAGGCACCAGATGGGTTAAAGAACTTGGGGAGCTCGTTGTGTATGGCTTCGATGGCGTTAGGTAACTATGTGAGTAGTTTGATGGTGAATATTGTTATGGCTATAACCGCGAGAGGGAATAGCCACGGGTGGATACCTGAAGATCTTAACGATGGTCATATGGATAGGTTTTATTTTTTGATTGCGGTTTTGGCTGCTATTGATTTCGTGTTGTATTTGGTGTTTGCGAAGTGGTACCAACCTATAAGCCATGATGAAGATAGCATCAAGGGTACTGGTGTGACTCGGAAGACTATCTCAGAGTTGGACCAAGTTTGATTTTTCTTTTATATTTTAAGGGTTTTAGTTTTCTTTAGCGATTTTTTGAGATTTTTTTCTTCTTTTTAGTCGAATAAGTTGTAGGAGACGATCTTTATTAGTTTCTTTAAATTCAATTGCTCGTCAGGGAGAGATGAGATCAAAGCATAATGAATAGGTTGTTGTATCAACAAAGAAGCTGGTCCGTTCATGAAAATGTTTTGTTATCTTCTCTACTATTGACAAAAACAATTGATTCTATTAAAGCGTAGATGATATAATAGTTATGGTATTGAGTTAGCTCCAATGTGCTAGTAGGAATAGCTAGCTATTGTAGTAGTCTTTACTTATGTAAAAATTGGTTGTCTTGAGTAGAATTCTGAGCTCTAATTTGTATACATATTTTAAGTTTTGAATTTACAAATTGGTTATAAGATGTATCTTTCTATTCTGACAATGGTAACAAGATGTATGTTTTAGACTCCATTGGTTTATACTAAACATATAGAATATTTTTGGCAAAAAAGGGGAACCGAAGAACCAAATCCAAATCTAAGTGAAATAACCGAATTTGGAACCAAACTATAACTTTCCATTACACGAATGATTCATATTTTTATTTTATTTGAAATAATCAAACCGAGAATCGAATGAATACTAGAATATATAAAACTTGTATATACATCTAACATAACCAAATATATACAATCTAACAAATTTAAAAATCTATTAAAAGTATCCAAAAATATTTGAAAAATATATTATTAAAAAGTATCCAAACTATCCAAAATTATCCAAGAATATCCGAATATATTTCATCCACAATATTTTGAGTTATCCAAAATTTTTATCTAAATCATCTTAGTTACTTTATATTTTACCTAAATATCTGATATTTTACATGAATTACACGAAATAACCGAACCAAACGGGACTCCAAATTTTACTATCCAAACGGAACTTGAAAATATCCGAACCGACCCGAACCAAAAATAGCTAGGTACTAAGTGGATCCTTCATACCTTTACCCGAGATACCCCGTACCCGAACCGAACCAATACCCTTGGCCAGGCCAGGCTTAATGAATAATAGCACCTCCTGGGCCCATTATCCAGCACCTATCCATAGTTTTCCGGCCCATCATAGGCCCATCATAGCAACCCTACCGGCATCAAAGTTACTACTGTTTACTTGAACGTTGTCGTTTCGATCTTAAGAGAAATTAGACCAGTTCCCTCACAAAGCTCGTCGTCCTCGTGACCCTGAACCAAAAATCCATGAACAACGACAAGGACGACCAACCATCGATGGAGATCGATGACGACTCAGGTAACATTCTCGATCTCACCAGCTGCCAGCTCCACAGCCTCGACGGAGTCGATTTGCCGCCGACGCTAATTGAGCTGGACCTTACCGCGAACCGTTTATCGGAACTGGACTCGAGGATCGCTCACCTCTCGATGCTCAAGAAGCTTTCTCTTCGCCAAAACCTAATCGAAGACTCCGCCGTCGAGCCTCTCTCTCGCTGGGACGCCTTGTCCGATCTCGAGGTGATTGATTCGCCACACTCTCCGATCTTGTGAATCTTAATGAACGCTTTTGTAAATGATGATCTCTAGGACGTAAGATTGATCATCGTTGTAATATGTAGGAGCTGATTCTGAGAGATAACAAGCTAGCAAAAGTACCTGATATAAGCATATTCTCAAAGCTTTTGGTTTTCGACGTATCTTTCAATGAAATCACTTCGTTGGAAGGATTATCAAAGGCCTCTACCACGTTGAAGGAGCTCTATGTGTCTAAGAATGAAGTTAACAAGATTATGGAGATTGAACACTTGCACGACTTGCAGATTCTTGAGCTGGGGTCTAATAGATTGAGGGTTTGTAATTGTCTGACTCCTTTGATGTTTTCTGATCAGTTTATAATGTTTCAGCAATGAATATGACAGTATTGAGGTTTATTCAGGTAATGGAGAATATGGAGAACTTGACGAAGTTAGAAGAGCTCTGGGTGGGAAGAAACCGTATCAAAGTTGTGAACTTGTGTGGGCTCAAATGTATTAAAAAGATTAGCTTGCAGAGCAATCGGTTGACCTCTATGAAGGGATTTGAGGTGTGCATTGTTTTAGCTTTATGCAGATACCATCATTTTATTCTTCTAATGCTTGAAAAAAACATGTGCTTAGGACTGTGTTGCTCTTGAAGAGTTATACTTGAGCCATAATGGTATCTCAAAAATGGAAGGGTTGAGTTCATTGGTTAACCTAAGGGTGTTGGACGTGTCGAACAACAAGCTCACGTCAGTTGATGATATTCAGAGCCTCACAAAGTATCCCACTTTCCCTTGCTTCAGGACTGACGTTTCTTTTGGTATTTTTTTTGTTTACATCCTGACTTTACCGTAACCTGTAGGCTGGAAGATTTATGGCTCAATGACAACCAGATAGATTCACTTGAAGCAATCACAGAAGCTGTTGTTGGCTCTAAAGATAAGCTTACCACTATCTACCTCGAAAATAACCCTTGTGTAAGTTTAACCATAAATAGACGTCTTTCAGTAAGTTGTCTTTAAGTCACTTTGTTTTGCTTTTCGATATGGCATGTCTGTTTAGTGATACGATATGATCCCATTGCTAATCTAGATAGATCTTCTAGTGCATTAAGGAACACAAGTTGAAAAATTACAACTTGGTTGTAGTTTTCTGCATCTGTCTGTATATTTATTTGGTCGAGACCCAATGTCTTGTTTATATTGTTAGTTTCTCTGGCTGGGAAATTGTGAAAAGGTATCATTTCATTTTGGATCCAATAAGTATAATCTGGTTCAAGTATATTCATTATGTGCTGTCTATCTCTTCTCAGGCCAAGTCTTCTGATTACGTTGCTGTGCTCAGACAAATCTTCCCAAATGTGGAGCAAATAGATTCTAACTTATTTGCTTAAGAAGTTGGATATTGCTGGTGTGCTCGTTTTTAGAGAGCATGCTTCCTCATGGTTTAGACTTCAGAGCATGGGCTTGGACAGTCATCTGCTATTTATCCTAAAGAAGTGAGCAAATCATACCGTTCACTTCAGCGATATTTTTTTATCAAAACGGTTCTCGTGTTCTCTTGCAAGCAAAATCATTACTTGTTTTTGGTTCTGTAAGCAGTAGTATTTGGACCTTAAGGGAATCCCAGTTGTCTTTGTGTTCGACCAACAGTAACTTGAATACTTTTGACTTTTTCCCTAACATTCTTATCTTTTTATCCTCCATGTGATTATTTAGTACTTAAAAGTTGCTATGTTACTACTTTTTGGTAACTGATTATATAAGTTTTAGGCTTGTAATTTATATTTGTCGACAAAAGCAATTTGTATTTCCATTACGGTTTAAATGCTATAATGGACCACAAGAGGTCAAAAAATTCTGTAATGGACCCCCTTATATTTAAAAAAAAAAACAAATTTAAATCGAAAATAAAGTAAAAGACAAATTTAACTAAAAAAATTTCTTATTTACCGATCTGGACCACTAACCCTACCCGCCCGACTCGTGTAACCCTAAATCCCCAATTTCTAATTTCATTCCCCCTCGATTTCTACGGACCTAAACTACTCCACTACCCCGATCCCGATTTCATCTCATCCTCAACTCGATCCTAAACTACTCCACTACTCGAAATCAAGTATCAAATCATTATCCATCTCATTCTCAACTCGATTTTGTGTTCTTTTACATTCGAAAATGTCACCAAAAACTTGATTCACGGCAAAGAAAATGGAGGAGGAAACGTCGGCGACGAAGAACTGTAACTCAGCGGCGAGGAAGAAGAAGGATGCGGCTAAGAAGAAGAAAGCCGCCGTGAGGAAGAGAGAAGTAGCAGCGAAGAAGAAAAAAAATGCTGCGAAGAAAAAGATTGAAGGCCCGACAAAGAAGAGGAAGCTAGACGGTGGTGTCGAGGGTGGATCCTCCTCGAATCCGACCAAACGGACTCGAAACCGGGAGAAAGAAACCACACCAGTAACGGAATTGCCTTCTCAGCCTGATAGTGAGGCTACGACAAGCATACCACTTCCTAATCAGCCAGCTATTGAACCTGAATCCCCACATAATCCAGTGACCTCGCTTTCAGGCTCTTCCAGAAAGAGTCCTTCTCATGTCGAAGACAATGACGAGGAGATTGGGTCTAACAACAGAGAGGATCATCCCAACATAGATCTACACATACCTGAGGCAGGGAATGACAATGTCCCACAAAGAACGGTAAACAACTAAGTTTCAAATGGTTTTGGAAATTATTCGAAATTGGTTGATTATTGATACAGTTTAACTAAGATATTGTGGTTGTAAGAATTGGACAAAATTGTGTAAGTAGTACAACTTAGTGATTTTAAAAAAATATAACTTGCAAAACTATGTGAAGTTTAAATATTGTAACTAGTGCAACTAATAGAGTGAAATATGTGTAACTCGTACAACTAAAGAGACTGAATCTAGTGTAAGTAGTACAACTACGTGTTAATTTTCTAGTGTGACTGGTACAAATAGATAATTATTATTAGTGTAAGTAGTACAACTTAGGTAGTTTAAATAGTATAACTTGTTTACTAGATGATGTTTTTTCGTATTATTAGTGAAACTGGTACAACTAAGTGATTTTCTATTGTATTAAATTTATTAGATGGTGTTGTTATTGTAAAACTTAGTGAGTTTTTAAAGTATAACTTGTACAACTGTGTGGAGTTTAAATAGTGTAACTAGTACAACTTATATAGTGAATCTAGTATAACTAATAATACTGAGTGATTATCGTATAACTAATGGTGTCATTGTGGTATAACTTGTCTAAATGGTACAACTACCAGTTGATTTCTATTGTGACTAGTACAACTAGAGAAGTATTATTAGTGTAAGTAGTACAACTAGACGGTGTTGTTGTCGTATTATTAGTCAAACTGGTATGAGTAAGTGATTTTCTGTTGCATAAATTGGTTATTTAGATTGTCTAATAATTGTTTGTGTTTTGTTTCAGGTTGTGGATGAGGATATGGCCGTAGAACCAATGAGACCTAGTGGTTTTTTCTTCAAGCCGAGTGATTATGAGAAGGTTTGCAAGCTCTCCACAAGGTGCCACCAACACAAATTTATTGAGATGATTAAAGGGTTTCAAGAGACAGAGAAAAATTGGCTCAAGAACCACCCTCAGTCCAAACATTTATTCCACATGGATAGTTCCCCTACAAGAAAGGTGATGGGAATGTGGATGTTGCTTCTCCGTACAATGACTACGGAAAAAGGGTCAACAAGTTTGGTTTGGAGTGAATGGTGTTCCAGTTAGATACTCTATCAGGGAACATGGCGTACTCTCTGGTTTATACTGCCACAACTACCCAGAAAACTATCTGGGCAAAGGGAGTATGAGGTTTACGAATCGGTATTTTAAGATTAAGGAGAAGAAGACTAAGAATCAGAAGGGGAAGGAAAAGGGTCTGAGAGTGACACAAAAGGATGTGGAAGCGAAGCTTAGCACGATGAAGGCTGATCGTAGTAACGACCGTCTAAAGATGGCGGTTCTTTACTTTTTGACCACAGTTCTGAGAGGAAGGTCAAAAGTAGGACACCCCATTGAGCCTTTCCTTCTCCAAGCAGTAGATGATCTGGATTTTTGCACCGACTTTCCATGGGGCCGTTTCACGTTCGATGATTGCATTAAGGAGATTTTCCATTTGAGGGATCATTTCAGTGATGGGATGCCAGACAATCCGAGTTGGACATTTCCTGGCTTTATTAACCCTTTGGAGGTATATATTAGTTAATTTTTCAGAAGCATATTTGTTATAATATAACTAATATAATTGTTTGAAATGATATGCAGATATTGGCGTTTGAATGTATCCCTGTACTTAAGGAAAAATTCAGAGAGCATGTTCGAAACAGTCTGGTAGATTGCCCAAGAATGTGCAAATAGAGGTACAAGAAGACTGGCACTACAGGATTTGCATTGGACGAGATTTATCGGGCACTTGGAAAAACAAAGGTAACAGATTATAGGTGTTGTTTGTGTTATTTTCTTAGATTTAAGTTCATTGTTAACTTAAAGTGTTATTTGTTGTTGTTGTTCATATTTCAGGTGATTACCAGTCGTTTGATACCATAAGGATATGAAGTAGACCTCTTGTACAATATCATGGATGAAGGGGATTGGGAAGACGTGGAGCTAGTAAATGATTCGGATACCCAAGACCTAGCTGTCGACAGTTGGAACAAGATCATTATAGAACCCGAGGGGAAAATATTTTGGGAGGATCTCTTCGACATGGATGTGAGAACCCGACTTACCACACATGAAGAACCCGAGCCTCAAGGGTTCACCGAAAGACATGAGGAAGCAAGGGAAGCAAGGGAAGCAAGGGTGTGTGAGGAACCCGAGGCAGGTTTTGAGAGTTTAAAAGAATTGGAAATGAAGTTGACAAAGAGAATGGACGAAGGATTTGCTTTGAGGGATGATACAATTTGTCTTTTGGCAGCAAGAGTAAAGGAGTTGGAAAAGGAAAAGAATGAACGAGAAAGAGGTAATTGGTCATTCCAGTTTGAAACAGGTGGAAGTTCAGGAGAAAGAGGTAATTGGTTTTGAAAATGCTTTTGGCAGATAAGTGTATTTATTTTGGTTTTGAAGTGATATTTGTTTAGGTTTTGTAGTAGATAATGCTGGTGAGGAGGCTCATATAGTGGCTGAGAAGGAGGGTGAGGAAGGTGATAAAGAGGTTGAGGAGGAGGGTGACAAGGAGGGTGAAAAGGAGGGTGAGGAAGGTAAGGATTTGTAGTATAAGTAATTCTTTTAGGCATAATCTAATGTGTTGTTTTGTCTTGTAGATGACGCTGAGGAGGACTCGCCATGTACACTTCAAGTCATGGTAGAAGCGGCTGAGAAACTCGAGAAAGAAGCGGCAGCGGCAGCAGCTGAGAAAGCCGAGAAAGAAGCGGCTGAGAAAGCCGAGAAAGAAGCGGCTGACAAGGCTTCTGCTGAGAAAGCCGAGAAAGAAGCGGCTGAGAAAGCTGAGAAAGAAGCGGCTGACAAGGCTTCTGCTGAGAAGGCTACTGATGAGGCGGTTGGAGATGAAGAAGCTGCTGGAGATGAAGAAAATGCTGGAGATGAAGAGGCGGAAGAGGCGGTTGGAGATGAAGAAGCTGCTGGAGATGGAGAGGCGGTTGGAGATGAGGAGGCAGTTGGAGATGAAGAAGCTGCTGGAGATGGAGAGGCGGTTGGAGATGAGGAGGCAGTTGGAGATGAAGAAGCTGTTGGAGATGGAGAGGCGGTTGGAGATGAGGAGGCAGTTGGAGATGAGAAGGCAGTTGGAGATGAGAAGGCGGTTGGAAGGCCTAAGAGGTCTCATAAACCGTCTCGTTCGGTTAGATCTCCTTATCAACGAAACTGATAGCTATTTAGAATAGCTTTAAAACTATGTTCCTTTATATTTTAGACTTAAAACTTATGTTCATTTTGGTGTTAAACTTAAAACTTATGTTTCTATTAGTGTTGGTTTGTAGAAGATTTGTGTTTAGTTAATGATCAGGTATTTTGTTTTAACTAATAATACAAGTACAACTACGCAATAATATTTAAGAATGGTACAACTAGTATACCTTGTCTGACCAATAAAACATAGTTTCACCAGTAATACCAGTAATACTTGTCTGACCACTAAAACGTGATACACATTTAAAACGTGATGCACATTTAACTCAATACAAAATGAATTAACATAGTTGTACTAGTGTTATAGTTGTACCAATATGTACATAGCTGTACTAGTTTTCTAGTTGTACCCGCTTGTGCATAGTTGTACTTTGATAGTAAATTCAAAATATATTAGTTGTACCACATAATAAATACATTTAATTGAGTTGTACCACTTATTTATGTTTACATTCCTTTGCCCGGATCCAATGAAAAAAAAATGTTGTCAAAATACACATCATGGATGTTTTCAAAAAATTATGTGGACAAATTAACAAGTCTTGAAAGTATAAGGTAAATAATGCAAACTTATGTAATGGTGATAGAAATGACCAAAAAAAAAGCAACACACTCAAAATATTTAAGAAACCTATTTAAAAACCATAATGAGCCTATTTAAACACATACCAACACATCAACACACTCAAAATAATAAGAAACCTATAATAATATTTGTAATACCTTGTCTGACCAATAAAACGTAGTGTTACCAGTAATACCAGTAATACTTGTCTGACCACTAAAACGTAGTTTTCCTAGTTATACCAGTAATACTTGTCTGACAACTAAAACGTAGTTTTCCTAGTTATACCAGTAAAACTTAAATGGTCAATAGAACATAGTTTTCCTAGTTATACCAGTAATACCTTACAAAAGCAACACACTCAAAATAATTAAGTAAGACTTATTCATCGTTGCCACTTCCATCTTGGCCACTTCCATCGTTTCCACTTACATCGTTTCCACTTTCTTCGTTGCCACTTACTGTTGAATGCTTCTTCTTTCGCTTCCTCTGATATTCTCCTGCAGATGGAAATCTAGTTACTTGTTGTCTTCCTTTCTTTTTCTCCACAAACGGAGGGAAGACAACCTTAGATCGAATTTCGTCAGGAACTTCCCAGGATGAATGATGAGGCACTGGATATATTGTCATGTAATATGCCAGAGTCCACTGCTCCAACCAGTAATACTTGGAACAATAATCTTCATCTTTTTCTCCTCGCTTAATGATGGCAGCAAGTGCATGAACACAAGGGTACCGGTCAATATCAAAACACCTACAGTAACATGTTTTGTTGATCAAGTCAACAAAATACCCTTCCCCGTCCCGGCCAATCACATTGTAGTGACGTTCAAATGTGTTTAACTCGACCACCTTCAGCGTTTTTGCAATCAGATACATGTTATGCAATATACGATGCACATGTGGGACTAGTATCTGCGTCTCAGGTACACGCAAAGATACTTGTCGGTATTTGTTAAACCATTCTATAATCTTTCCCATGATCTCATCCACCATTGGCAACAAAGCATATTTCCTTGGTTCCTTTAAAACACCATTGAGAGATTCAACAGTGTTCGTTGTGTCTATGTTGTACCTTTCTCCCGGAAATTTACATCTGGCCCATTTCGTCTCATGAACACTGTCATCCAAATAGACGGCGGCTTGAGGATACTTTCTTCTGAAATCATTATAGGATTTTCTAAACTCCACCTCTGTATACAGACCAGCAAGTTTCCTAAACTTTTTCGCTACCACAGATTTCATAACATTACTGCATGCTCCTTTCACATTATTAGACAAATGATATATGCAATAACCATGAATCGCCAATGGGTAGACCTCGTGTACTGTCTTGATGATGCTTTGGTTTCTATCAGTACAAAATACAAGCTGAGGATCATCCGGTATCAAAGTTTTCAGCGTAGTCAAAAACCATGTCCAACTTGCATTTTTCTCACCATCTACTACCGCAAAAGCCAAGGGATAATGATGATGATATGGATCCTGAGCACTGGCAATAAGAAGCACACCTTTATACACACCACTCAGGTGAGTTCCATCCATAATTATCACTTTACGCATAGCCTTAAACCCTTCGATGCAAGCTCCGAGTGCAAAGAACATGTACTTAAAACGGTTCTGCTCATCCACTTCTAATCGTGTAACCGTACCAGGATTCAGTTGTTCCAACATGTACAAGTAAGATGGAAGTCTAGCAAAACTCTCAACTGGGTCACCACGCACATCATTCACAGCTTTGTTTTTTCCTCTCCAAGCTGTTGAATACGAAACCGTAGCACCCAATCTGTTACGAACCAATTCTATGAGAGCCTTCGGAGTGGGAGTCTTGAATTGGCCGGGATAATCAGCGTGCACCACAGATGCGACCAAGCTTGGTGTTCCTCTTTTCCCCTTCTTGGTTCAACTTGCACTTGTCCGAGCGCACGTATGAGTCTTTCTATACGTTCTAATTGAGAAAAAATCAGAATTCTTGAGTTTTGCAGCTCGTAAATACCAGCAGCAACCAACCGCACGACATTTCAATACGTAAACCCAAGGCTTTGATTTCACTATGTCAACCTCAAAACAATTAGTATGCACAGCTTTGTCCACTAAATCCTTAACTTCTTGCTTAGTCTCAAATTCTTGATGCAAGCTCATTTCAATGCCATCATCCCACTCAAGATTTACAACTGTTTCTACAACAGGTGTAACAGCCTCCATATCATCCATTTCGTCACCCTCTTCATTGATTTTCTCATGCTCATACTCTTCCTCTTCAATATGAGGAACAATTTCCAACTCTTGAACTCCAACCATATCTTCATTAGCTCTGGCATCACTCAGAGTTTCCTCATTCATAGAAAACACCTTGTTACTCTGGTTTTCCGAGATGATTTCCGTAAGCTCCACATGCAAGACACCACGCCGGTTTTTCTTATCAACTTCCATTAAATATCCTAAAACGTCTTCATCGTCCAAGATATAACAAGGCCTCTTATTATCCAATACCAACGGAAAGTAACTTAGGTGAACCTTGGTCACATCTATATCGATCTTCATTTTCTTGCATATTCTATCAACCAAGTCAGAATAAGTAATCTCCTCATAACTTCCCTTCATCACTAAAGTAGAAAGATGTCCTTCTTTCCGATTCCATCGAACTTCATTACCCACATTTGAATAGTTTCCCCCATTATCAAAATAAATCACCACACGTCGGCTATTGTCCATAATTTCTGAAACATAATAAAAAAAACATTACCACAGAGTAGTTATACCAGTTATACTAAATAAGTAATAACAGTAATACTAATATTACCAGTTTGACTACTTGACGTGTTACACTAGTTACAGTTATACTATGTTGACTTGGCACATGATTACTATAAGTTATACTAATTGTACCAATACACATATTCAATTTGTTACTTTCAGTTGTACTATTTGTACCAGTTGTAAGTTTTGTATTAAAAATTTCAGTAATACTACAGCAGTTGTACTAGTAAAACGGGTTGATAACGAGTTTTATCAAGTAAGTCGCACCCGTTGTACCTTTGTGAAAAACGATTTATTCTACATTTTTGCATTAATAACTTTATATTAAACCTCAGAATCTTAATCATTACGTTTACATACCTATTACATGACTCAACCGAGATAAACAACAAACAAAAAATGATTGAGACAAAGAAGATTGATAGAGAGAGAGAGAGAGAGAGAGAGAGGGAGAGAGAGTATACACTTAACAAGCGATTACAGAGGTTGCAGAGCCAATGAGGACGAACATGTGCTGTTTCTCGGCGTCCTAAGCTGTCAAAAACCTTTGAGAATCAAAGAAAAACGCTTTGTGGATGAAGAAATGAAGAAGATATGTTTGGTTGTTGAAGATCATCAATTTTTGTCTTTTTGGTGGTTGAACACGAGTTGAAGAAGGTGAGAGTGATTAAAGAGGCTCTGTGGGACCCATTTCACTCGAGAGGGAGAAGGAGAGAAATCAACGGCCAAGATTATAACGTGAGCAAACGATCCAACGGCTCTGGTTCTATTTTCATTAATGGCAATATCTGTAAATATTATTTCCTTCTCATCTAACGGCTACATTTAAAACAGAATATTTAGATCTAATGGTTGTCATTCCTCCTTTTTTAGGGATAATTTCGTAATTTATACATCACTTAGCCCATATATATTAACTTGAGTTGTTGTAGATTATTTTCTCAACATTTGGACCATTTTAGATTAAAGTCCTTCCATTACTACTGTCACTGCGAAGTTAATGAACAGAGCAAATATCATTCCTAGCTTTTGATAGCACCCTAATGGTACTAAACCGATTTGATTTGAACCGGTAATGCCTAACTTAACATAGCTGACGAGAATTTTACCGGTCAGCAAAGTCCACTACGGTTTGGCTTGGTTTGATTTGATTGTTACAATAAACAAAAACGCGGTACTTTATAAGAGCATTTTATCGGGGTTTTCTTGAGTTATTCGCGGACCCTACTGAACTCTACTGACATGTGGAATCTATGAACAGTGTAAGAATATCTCCTAAAATTCCTAATTAAAAATCTGTTTTTGATGGTTTTTTACATTGTTTGCGAGTCTCACTGACACGTAGCGATCCACAATTGATTCGTTTTAATTTTTTTTTAAAAAAAATCAGCAAAAAAAAACTAAAAACTCCAAATAGAGTTTTTAGGAATAATCATGCTCTAAGAGCATGATTATCCGGGGTTCTTAGGAGGGGTTTTTGCACTGTTCGCGGGTCCCACTGATATGTGGGTCTATGAACAGTGCAAGAACTGCTTCTAAAAACTAATAAATAAGAACTGGTTTTAGAGAGTTTCTTACATTGTTTGCAGGCTCCACTGACACGTGGCGATCCGCGATTGGTTCATTTTTTAATTTTTTTTTCCTTTTTTTTAAGCAGCAAAAAATGAAAAAAAAAAAACTAAGAACCTCGTTAGGAATTCTAGGATAACGATGCACTAGTGTAGAGAATGACACTTGACGTGTGTTAAATCCACGAAGGCGCTATTCTCCGTTTACTACTTACAGCCATGCAATTTCCGTGAGTGTGAGATTTTTTGGATAGTTATGTTTGGAAAAACCCCTTCAGAGTCTTTCAAATCGTCTCTGTCCCTTCTCACACTCTCCTCAAACCCGATTCTTCGAGGTCACCTAGTAGCGTTAAAAATGGCAGCTCAAGAGAGTCTACCTTAATTAAATCGTGGTGATCTAGTGGTTTCCAGTAGTTGTAGTCTATTTATTGGTCCAGGCCAAAGATCATTTTTTTTCAGGTGCGAAATTACAAACTCCTTATATAGCCAGGCAACATGAGTGTCTAGTATCCATTGCGAATAACTGGATCTAACTGACATGGGTAGTTAAGCTCCCAGGGGAGTTGGTCTAGGCCACAGGATGCCCGGAATTATCAAAAAAAAAAGAAAAAAAAAGAGAGCCGACCTCCCAGAACATCGTCTGCGATGAAAAATGCTTTGGGAACCGTTCTCTCAGCTCTGATCCTCTTCCTTATTGGCGTCCTCGCTCTCTCTATCCGACTCATATCTGTAAATTCACTCACGTTTCTGCTCCTTTTAAGTTATTACAATATAAGCTTGCATCCTAGATGAAATTGAACTACTTATAGGATCCGACTATATAGGATCCGGTTTCACGATCAGCTACTGATCGGTGTAGCTTCCTTTCTCCCTCACTTTTCCGTGAATGCTCATTGTTCTGTGTTATCCCAGTATGGATATTATATAGTTCATTCAATGATTTCATCTCATCTCTACTTTGAAGTAAGAAAATGCTTGAAATGAGGATACTTTTGGTTGTCTTTGTAACACGTTCGGTTGATTTCTTTTCAGGTCATAAAGTATGAAAGTGTGATTCATGAGTTTGATCCTTACTTCAACTATAGAGTCACTCAGGTCAGGTTCCCTCTCTTTTTTTTTGCTTTGATATCTTCAAGTAGTGTTGTACTTATGTTGTTGTCTCTTTTGATTTTAGGTATCCTCTTGGCCCTGTGATTGGTGGAACTGTTTACCCACCTGGATTAACATTGACTGCTGGAACCATCTAGTGGTGAGTGTAGTTTCACTGACAGGATCTTGAATTCATTAAACATTCCTCTGTCAGTAGAGACTGTTTGTGTCTTCACTGCTCCTGTATTTTCAGCTTTTGCATCATGGGCAACTTAACCAAGGTTTGTCTTTTTCCTAACATGATCTCTCTGTTGAATTGAAGAACTATTTGATCCAACAGTATCTATTTGCATTCTAACACGAAGTTAAGGGCTCCGGTGCATGACTAGCAGCTGCTTCTCTTTTGGCCATGGTATGTTATTCAATTCGTATTCGTGGAGTTTTTCTTCAACTGAGATTTTTGGAAGAGCTTTGAACAGATGACATTATGTAACTATTTAGTATTAGTGCATCGTTTAGTGGTACTTGCTACAAAAGTCTATAAATTATCGATTCGTTAGAAGCTCCATATTGATTCATATGGTTACCATAGATATTGATAACTCAATTTTTGCTATTCAGAATTAGTTGTCTCTCTATGTTGGAGAGGAGTGATTGTACATATCACGTAAGATACTGAATAATAGCTGAAATGAGAAAATTCTAAAAGTTATTGACACCATAT